>JABCRI010001238.1:0-57516 GCA_015143295.1 Tetracentron sinense
CTTGAGAGAGATAGTTAAATTGTTCACTCATAGTGCCCACAACAGAAAATGGTTGTTATAGCAGTTTTGAAGCGACCAACTTACTGTGGAATTGGGATGGCAGAGTAGATGGTGCAGGGAGAGAGAGAGAGGTGGTTGGGAGAGGGAGGAAGAAAGAAGGGAGAGAGAAGGGACACTCGAGTCCAATGGCCAACGACAAAGGTGAAGGAGGATGAAGTCAAAAGAGTTGTGAGAAAATTTTTGTTATGCACACGTCTTGTTAATAAATTCGGCCAACAATACTGATTTTCAAAAATGATCCCCTCCAATATAGATTTGAATTCGTTCATTTGGTTAGTTAAAAAGCAAGCTTCAATTCCTCCCAATTGAAAATTGCGAAGCAAAATTAAAAAGTACCATTACTAATTCCATAAATCCAACTGGAAGCCATATTTTATTTGTTTCCTTGTCTATATTTATAAAAAAAGTATTTATGTCTGTGTGCGTGCCCCACTGTGTATGTTTTGGATCGGTTTTGTTACAGTATGGTGTAGCGCCTTACATCAAGAAAAAAAAGAACGGATCTAGCAGAATCATCAAATTTTGATGAAATACATGGTTAATAATGTATAGTAGGAAACATGAAAAAAAAAGATAAAAGTATAGTGGTAGAGGCTACCTTGTGTGTATTGGAGAATAATAGTAGGAGTGTATATGGTAGGATAGAGACATTCTAGGAAGCACGGATACTTCAAAATGGGCTTCGTACCCCGTATCCGAGTATGTATCGTATACAGAGATGATGGCATCCGTATGGTGGGTTAAGTATAGGATACGACTGAGACGGATCATGTTAATTAAAAATATGTTTTTTAATTCAGATGAGGCTCCGATACGGCATGGATATTCCGGGATATGGCCATAAATATTATTTTTGTTTCAATTTTTTTTTTGAGACCCAACGAGTGTGACACATCTCTTTTGTTTTGCATGGACATGATCTTCTTTATATTTTGCGTAGTGGCTGATAGGATGACTTTCTTTTTTGCTTAGTCGGATGATGAGATGACCCTATTTCTTTTTGCTTTTGCATGGACATGGATTTTATATACATAAAAAGAAACTTAACCAATGGTTATTTTGTAATATAATACAAAATATAGTATATTATTATTTTAAAAAAATTACAGAAGTATCCTAACGTACCCGTATCCTTTTTTAAGGTTTTGCCGTATCCCGTATCTCGTATCGTATGTACCCGTATCCTGTTATCCATATCCGTCTTCCCTAGGGCTACATTGATGGCATCTATATTTTGAATTTGAATTAGATTAATTTTGATTTGTTTAGGTAAGATTAGATTTGATGGGGGTTTGTTTCTATTTAAGGTAATTCATCTTTATATAAACCCTCTAGGATCATGTAGAGATCATCTAATCTATTGTATTAACATCCCCTTCTCATACATGGTATCAAGCGGTCATGACCCATTGATGACCTCTTAGTTCCTGCTTTTCTCTTTCCGGCGGTCCGTCGAGTATGAATCTTTTGAAATTTTTTTTCTTTAATTAAAATTCTATCATCATCCTTTGTACTTTACCACCCCAGTATCATACTCATACCCATGAATTTCCCTTTTTTTTTTTTTCTTTTTTTTTTTATTGAAGTCCTTTCCAATGAAAGTTTTGTCAATAAATCGAGGGTCATACTTCATATGCTTTGGGAGAATATCATGACAGCCTAATCTAGTAGGTCACTGGCTCCGACAGACTCATAAAATGAGTAGGATGTGACAGAGATGGACTTTATAGACTGATAGTGACCACCAAGCACGGTTGAATGTTCTAACTATTCATCAACAAATTGAGGAAGATCAAGGGTGAGGAGTATCAACTTGTGGCAAACCCATGAAGATCTCGATCCTCATGTGTTTGAGGAGAGTATTAGAGAATGTTTTATTGTTATAAAGTGCATGAGATACTTAAACCAAAAAAAGTGAATGAGATGTGCTACATCATTATTAGTGTGTCTCATCCCAAATGAATTAATATCAGATATTAGATTTGATTTGATTAAGATTTGATTAAAATTAGAGTTGATTATGGTGTGATATGCTTCTATCTTGATACTCATGTGATCTCTATATAATCCTTTATTAGGAGTCAATGTAATGACGATCTTGATCCTCATGTGTCTGAGCGGGAGTATGGAAAATAATATGTAGTAGTGTAATATGGTGTAATGAGATACATTGTATCTCATCATATATTTGAATTTGAATTAGATTAGATTAAATTTGATTTGATTAGTTTAGGTAAGATAGATTTGATTGGGGTTTTGTTTTTTTTTTTAATGTAATTAATCTTTATATAAACCCTATAAGGGACATTGTAGAGATCATCTAATCTATTGAATAAATCCAATTTCTGTCAGTGTGGTGTGTTAATTAGAACCAATGTTACCTGGTTCGTCAGTTAATTTGCTAGTTTCGAATTTGGGTTCGTGGTTCGCAATTCGTCACTCTAGAGTGAACTCGTTTCGCTAGGGGTAGAATAAGATAACTCATTTTTCGGTTCGCTTAACCTATATTTGGTTGCCGAAAAAATTAGTAAAAACCTGAAAAAGAAAAGAAAATTGACAAAACACAACTAAAAATTATATTAGAAATCCAATTTTCTTTTTCAAATTTTCACCTCTTTTCTAAACACCAAACATAGCATTAGGTTCTTTAGTTTGGTTCGTTACTTGAGCATGTAAACAAAATATATATTATATCTATAATAAAAATATATATGTTTTAAGCATGTTCACAATATATTAAAAATAATTATTTGAATTTTTTTAAAAAAAAAGTCTTTTAGGAACGGTTTTGTGAATTCAAAGTATAAATTTTGTCAAACCTAACGGAAACTATCAATGAATTTCAATAAAAATTTGACAAATCAAGATTGTTTTTAAACCACAGTGGTTTACTTAATTTCACGATCCAAGCCAAACTGAACCACGAACTAGTTTGGGTTCACTTGGTTCGTTGTTCGTTATAGCATGTAGTAAACTTGGTAACCCTGATATGAACATGCGACGTGTTTTCAAAGTGCTAGGGTTGTTAAAACAAAACAAATCTAGTGCATCAAAACCCTAGTCTAATTTGACAAAACATTAATATACCCCCAAAATATAGAAGTATTCAATGAGCTTAACCAAACACCAGGCTTGCCCTATAAATTTCCATTCTAGCTTGTTTATTATCGCTAAAGTGGTATGCATGAAACCCTATCATTTTAAGCTAAACGGTTGAACTTCTGTTGACAAAACTATTTTCACCAACAAATTATATATGTTGTCTGACTGGTTAAGTAATTAGACCATCTTCCCTTGTCAGGCTGGTCTTTTAAGGTGGAATGATGCACACAACAAACCATCATGCTTTTGAACCAACGTCCACGGCGGCAATCACAGCGCCACAAACTGAGTGGACCCCATAACCCACCCCAAGCAGCGAGCCACGAAGCAAGTGGGCTCCATAAGCCACCCCAAGCAACCCTATTGTTACGCCCCCCATGACTCAAACTCGATCAGGACATGATGCCTGCTCTGATACGAAATGATACACACCTCGACCATATGTTGTGTGCCTAGGTTAAGTAATTAGACCCTCTTTCCCTTGACAGTCCTGTCTTTTGACATGGAATGGTCGAGGGACGTATCAATATAGGATAATAAATTATTGTGCTCATAAATACTTGGGAATGGGTATTTATGGAAAAAATATTATTGTTGAATAATACCCTTCTCTGTGCTCATAATTACCAAACTACCACTTCCCAAGGCAAAAAGTGGGTTGCTATGGTTGACTGTTCAACCGGAGCTCCTCATCATGATAGTTAATCTCTATTAAGTAATATAGCAGTCAACACTTTTTTATCAATCACAATAAATAAATAAAATTAGAGAAATTTTCTGTTTAGATTGCCTGAATAAGTTTCAGAATCTCAGGTTAATGAGCCAGCGTAAAAGCCAACACACCATATTTACATGAAAAAAAACCAAGAATCAAGATAAAGAATGTGATTATTCAAAAGCAGTCCAAGAACTACAACCACCCAAAGAAGAACAAGAACATTGAACTTGGTTACTCTAGTAAAATCAGTAACATTCCAATCACAAAGATAACCTAACCAAACTCCTACTATGTTAACAAAACGCCTTTCAACACAGAGTTAGTTTGGCGTGTGCAAAAAGGCACACAGATCCTGTGTGCCCCCAGTAATAGATAGGGCATATATGTAAGTAAAAACGCAAGTTTTCGATGGCAAATTCATTTGCGTGTTTTTACCAATATACCCATAATTTGTATACATGGCACTTGAATCAATAGGGACTCTTCAACACAGGAAAAAAATGGCAAGAGATTTCCTCTGGTGGCTGCCCAGAGGCTGCCCAAGCTAAGCGCTCGGGCATCCACAAACTATAAAACACCTCGTGTTTTTAAAGGGGAAAGAAATCAAATGGGGGGAGAAGTCAAATCAAGGGGAGACAATGAAATGACTTCTCACCTAAAATCTCGCCAGCTGCCCAATGGTTTTGTGGATGCCCGAGCACAAATGTCACTATCACAGGGATAGTTTTGAAGTCTGCCTCTGGGGCTGGAAAATACTAAAGAAAGGGTGATGAAGCTGCAAAGTTAAGATCAGTTACCTTCGGAGAGAGCCTAAAACGATGGGATTGGGTTGAAGTGTAAAGGAATAACCCGGAGTTCTGACGTTGGAGGTAGCTACTGCAGTGTGCCAAACCAGTGGAGCAACTGGATATTAATAGATAACACTGTCCATGTCCATGTCCATATTAGAAACGTGTAAACTCCTGTTTCAAGTGGTATAAACAAGACTAGGAGTCAATCAAAAGAAAATATATTTCTAAAAAATAAAAAACGTATACTAGTTACTAAAATAATCCTTAATAAATTCTTTAGTCAATAGAAGATGAATAATGATGAGGCACTTAATCTAAGTATAGCAACAGGAAGCAAAGCTTGCCCCACTGGTTGTGTAGCTCACCACAACGTTGATCCAGATCTAGTCTCGAGAGGGTACGAGGGTGATAAATCGGCTCTCATTGGTCCACAACCCTTCTTAAACATTCCCTAACTGTAGTTAAGATTCACCCACTTTTAGGTTTCAGTCATCCAAGCATGGTTTGTAAAATAAAATTATTTTAATCTTACTTGATGTTTGGCAACACTATTATTAAGTACTTATTTACTTATTCATAAATATAAGTACTTATTTATAAATAAGCTTGATGGGTAAAAATAAATAAGTAAAAAGAGATTAGGAGCCCAAAAAAAAAAACTTATAAATAAGTAGCTCCATACCTACTTATTATAAGTGCTTATTTATAAATAAATAAATATAAGTGCTTATTTATAAAATAAATAAAATACTTATTAAGCTTATAGTAATGTTGCCAAATGGCCTTAGTTAAGCTTTTTTTTTTTTGATGGATAGTTATGCTTGATTATAGCTAAAAGGGGTCAAAAGGGACACGGTTCCTCAAGAACATAGTATGGTGAATAACTTATACTGTCGTTTTCATTAACTCCTATGTAGTTACATGTACGGAGAAAGTAAAACAAAACTTGATACAAGAGATTACACTTATGCAGGGATGATTGGGCCGGGGTATCAACGGGCACACGCACCCCCTCCCCCAAACTTTTGAAAAACAAGATTGCAAGACATATCAAGAGGAATGGGCAGGTGCCCTAAACTTTGGAAAAGAAAGTATGTCTTATACTAAGTTGTTGTTTAGTTATTTACTTGGGCATAATAATGTCCGTAGTTAGGCATAATTATAGAAAAAAGAGGCAGCCCTATGAAAAATTATATTATTTTATTGAATTACTTAATTGGAGATAGTCATGCCACAAGGTACAACTGTCCCAAAATAAAAAATAATTTTTTTATCATTTTATTTTATTATTTGAGAGTGCATAGCCATGGGGTAAGGGCTCAGCTGCTCCGTAATAAGGAAAAACAATACTTGAAAGATACAGGAAATGAAGAGACGAAATGACAATCAAACATAGCCGTCAAAAATTTTTTGGGGGCAATGCTCACAAATCCCAACCCCCTACCCAAGGTAATTCATACCTACCAAATAATTTTTCACAAATCCATCAATAATTACTATTATTTTTAATCAATTATTGTGTCCCCCACTAGAAAATCCTGTCTTTTACCCTGCATACGGTAGGGCATAATTAGCAAAATGAATTCAAAGCAAATTGTGGACTAACCAAATTTGATCTGTTACACTATCTAATTATTTTAATTATCTGGAGGATATTGAAATAAATTACTCGTATTGAACTTTAATTAAAATATTCAAATTTAGATTTATCAATTTTTTAAATATAAAGAATTAAAAAAATAAAAATAAAAAAGACAGATTAAAGTATGAATTGCATAGAAATTGCAAATTACTATTTTAATTCTATTAATACTAAGAATAACAATTCAATACGTCTTAAGATGATGTAAAAATACATATCAATGAGGGTACATTAGGAGAGTTTCAATTGGCAGTGCTCACGAGAGGTATTATTGAGTACCCCCTCTAAGAACTTGAGATGTGTCATATTTTTCAAAATTTGACAGTTGAAGTAAAGGCGGATCCCTTAAATGATGTGAGAAAAAATAGTCTAATGTGGTATTTTTAGATCATTTGGTTAGGCTCTAGTTGGTTGTCATTAAGTCCATGGGTTCACTAAACCCTATGGAGTTTATAAATTTCTAATTTTCCTACTTTCAATTGAATGGTCTAGAAATTCGATCAAATTTTATTATTTATATGAACTTAAAGAAAGCTATCCCCATCTTTAGATTTCAATTTGTTTCGAAACTCTCACTATTAAAATTGATTTTTTTATTTTTTTTGAACTTGGATATCTTGAGCCTTAAAGACTCATACTCTTCCCACCGTGATGCACAAGGAATATCCACCTATACAACGGATATTGAGAGAAGCCCAGGAATCAAACTTGAGACCACCGGTTTACAGTCGTCCTTCGGCCACTGGGTTACACCCTCAAGATTTGACACCCTTTCAACAAACAAAGAAGTAAACATTTGTCATTAATGATAACCTTTCAATAGAATAAGAAAGTAATTACTTAGAAGAAGCTATGGTTTTGATAGAAACCTCTTTAAGATATCTTGGGAGAGGCAGTAACCTAAATTTTCCGAAATTCCTAAACTACCCTTATAAAAAAACAAAACTTTAATTTAATATTTTACTTTAATTCCTAAACTATCCTCATGATCTATTTCTTTAAAGAATAGAATCACAGTCGCTATTGAATTCGGGAAAAGTTCAATCGCACCCACGGGTTAACACATGTCTCTTTTAACTCCTATTAACTGTGGTTAACTCTTTCTCCTCTCACATGCATGGCACATGCCACCCGCTAGTTATAATAATAAGAAAAAAGTAGCCGCACATGTTACTGGGGGTGCTCATTAAATGGCGCACAGCAAGTAAACTTTGTTTTAAAGAAGTTTACTTTTTTTTCTTCTATCGGTTTAACACCCATATTAGGAAGAGCGCCGTCTGTTCCTAGCCGAATATCATAACTCGTATTACGCGAAGTCTCCCCCTCTAAAACTTGTCATGTGTATACTTTTTAACATCTTTTAATTGTGGTTAAGATTCACCCACTCTTAGGGTTAAATCATCTAACCTTAGTTTTAGAAAGAAAAGAAAATTTTTAATTGTGGTTAAGATTCACTGACCTTGAGGAAATTTCCTTCCAGTAAAAACCAAGGTTAGGTAGTTTAATCTTAAGGACAGATGAATCTTAGCCATAATTAAGGAATGTTAAGAACAGGAGATAGGTTCGCAACTAATTGTAATTGAATTTAAGAGAATTCAATTACATATGTGGCAAATTTAGAATGGATGAGAATTGGAAAAGAAAAAAAATTCAAAATTTAAATTTTCCGTTCATTTCTCTCATCCAATTTCATCCAATCTACATTTACCACATATACAATTGAATTCGCTTGAATTCAATTGCATGATCCTATCTCTAAAAACGGACACACATGGCGACTTTTGGACGGGAGACATCACTAATACCAATTATAATACTTGGCACCGATTAACACAAGTTCGGATGGGCAACAGCGCTTGTTGTTGCCCCTTGTGTCTGAAAAAATGAGGACCCCAATCATGGTTGATGTAGGGTCCACCCTTATTGAATGCAGGACCCATTTTTGCAGACACAAGAGGGCAACAACGCAACAACAAACGTTGTTGCCCATCCGAACTCGATTAATACTATTACGAAGAAGGTAGCCAACCCGATGCAACTCTCCCTTTTAGTGGGATTATTCTTTAATGACTTCAAATTCCCTCCAGTTGTAACCGGATTCCTTAGAGTTCGGTTATACCCCTGAGGTCGTCATGTGTCCCTATTGATACATTTTAACTGTAGTTAAGCTTTATCCACCCCTAAGGTTCACTCACTTATCCTATCAAATTTTTAACTTTGGTTAAAATTCACTAATTCTTAAGAGTTAAAAATTTTTGAACATTTTATTCTAAAAACCAAAGAAAGGTGGGTGAACTCAAAGAGTAGGTGAATTTTTAGCACAGTTAAGGAGCGGCGAATTTCCAGTTTTCTTTTATTCTTTTTATTAGTTTAGTCTTTGTTTATGGTTGACTAATCGGCAAGTAAAGATATGAGGAAGAGGCACGTGGGATGTTAGGTAAACCCATGCAGCCCTCCTTTTGATTTGGGCTCCCTTAGAAAGGGGGTAGCCGACCCTCTTTTTTTTTCTACATTTTACTGGTCAGTTAGTATCTGTTCCGGGAAGGAAACACTACGGCTCACCTCTCTCCCACGTGTTGGACCCGGGACATAGACTATTCTTTTAATTCTAAGATTAAAAAAAATTTAATAATTTTTTTTTATAAACTAAGGATAAGTAGGTGAACCTTAAGATTGGGTGAATTTTACTCATAATTAAAGTGCATTGATAGGGACATGTGGCGACCTAAAGGGCATTCCATTGGAGGGTCCACTATATACATGACAAAAAAATTAGGGAGCCACTACATATGTTATAAGACAAAATAAAAAAAATAATAATTTGAGGAGAGTGGGGCAAATATATTAAAAAAAAAAAAAAATTATGTGAAAGGATTACAATAAAGCCCCTCCCCCCGGGCCTTGCCTCGCCTGCTCCGCACTTGCTAAGGGTGAGTAAATCTTAACCGTAATTAATGAGTGTCAAAGAGGAAACCTGATCAGCTGGGGAGGTATGTGTCAACCAACGGAACGTGGAGATACATTTAGTTTAGTCTTTCTATATGATTGACTAAATCAGCAAGTGAGTTATTAGGAAGAGGCACATGGGATGTTAGGACGTCGCATTCTTATATGTTTTTTTTTGGTTGAAGTGGAAGTGGCATTTACTTACTCCAGTTGGCAACCCATGCAACCCTCCTTTTTCACCGGAGGGCTGTTTTGACGCCTAAATAAGTGGCTGGTCTTAATTACTTCTACCGTTTTTTTTGGTGGAAAATAGTCCCCTCCTCAGTCCGAGGAGGTGACTTACCGTCTTGTCCCCTTTTTCTGGGGCCACGTGTCCCTTCTTTACTCCCATTAACTGTGGTTAAGATTCAGTCACCATTAGGATTCACACATCTATCCTTTGTTTTTAGAAAAAAATATTTTTTAAAAATTAACCATATCCTATGGTTAATTTTTTAACCATAGTTCAAAGGGTTTGTGAGAGGGACGAGGAATAGTCCCCTCCACGGCACGAGGAGGTGACTATTGCTCTTTCTTGGTAGGACAAGACATCAATTGAACTCGAAAAGTCTTGGTTTTGTCTTTTTCTTTACGAAGTTCTGGCAAGGAACGAAGAACGCGTATCATTCGAGATTCCTAGGAATTCTGTAACTGGAATAGGATGCTTTGAAAGAATGATAGATGTTAACTATTTTTATTTTATTATTTTTTTTTTGAATTAGTATAGGGTTATGCCCAAAGTGTACTCCCATGTATACTCTCTAATCCTAACCATTTATCTCAATTATTAAACAGTTAGGATTCCAGCTGATGTGGCAATAGAAAAGATAAAATAATCCAACTGAAATCTTAACCCTTAGTGGTTGGTTGTAAACGGTTAGGATTAAGGAATATATTTGGGAGTATAAATGGGAGTACCCATAGACTGACTTTTTTTTTTGCATATGCTTAGTGAGGAAGGGTTAGTATATGGAAGAAAGGGTGAAGTATCAACACGCTCACCCGATTTTTTATACCTTTTTTTTTTTAAATTCAAGGGGCAACTGCCTCCTTACTCATGCCTATATCCTCTTAAATTAATTAAGGAAAATAAAAAGCAGACCTCACAGTCAGCTTCTAAGATGATCTTGCGATTTCATTGATTCACGCTCCTTTTTAACACCCATTAACTATGATTAAGATTCACTCACTCCTAAATTTCATTCATTCAATCTTAGTTTTTTGATTAAAAAAAAAGATGAAAAAAATATTTATCATAATTTAGTTAAGTTTAACCATGTTTAAAAGGGGTTAAAAGGGACACAAGGACACTGCCTCCCCTTAGAACTCATTAAATAATATAAATATAAATTTAGTTATTTGTTATAATGGGACCTCATTGGATTTCATTATAGCTTTTGTCCCCCAAAATGATGGTCAAACAGTGTCAACTAAGTGATGGAAGACATGCTTCGGGCTTGTATCTTAGATTTCAAAGGTAGTTAGAAAGATCACCTATCCTTAGTAAAATTTGCTTATAATAATAGCTATATTAGTATGACACCCTTTAAAGCACTATACTGTAGACTTTGTTGATCGCCAATTCGTTGGGCGGAGGAGGGGGATAGTAGTTTGCTCGGACCCAAATTGGTTCGTGAAACTACAGAAAAGGTAGTTGTGATAAGAGAGTGATTGCGTACTGCTCAGAGTCGGCAAAAGACTTATGCAAACCGGGGAAGGAGAAGTTTAGAATTTGGAATGGAAAATCAGGTTTTTCTGAAGGTTTCATCCATGAATGGTTTAATGAGTTTCAGAAAGAAGAAAGTGTGAAATAATATTGGCATAATAGCTATCATGCCAGTATTAGTATGACACCCTTTAAAGCACTATATGGTAGACTTTGTTGATCGCCAATTCGTTGGGCGGAGGTGGGGGATAGTAGTTTGTTCGGACCTAAATTGGTTCGTGAAACTACAGAAAATGTAGTTGTGATAAGAGAGTGGTTGCATACTGCTCAGAGTTGGCAAAAGACTTATGCAACCCAGCGAATGAGAAGTTTAGAATTTGGAATGGAAAATCATGTTTTTTCTGAAGGTTTCATCTATAAATGGTGTAATGAGTTTCAAAAAGAAGAAAGTGAAGTTGTCATTAAGATTTATCAAGCCATTTGAGATATTAGATCGGATTGGAGTAGTGGCCACTACGTAAAAAAGACACTAAATAGTCAAAAAAAATGACGGCTAGAATAGTCCTTAAATCTTCAATAGCCCGTTCGCTAGAAACGACGGTTATAAACAGCTATTAATGTTTGTACCTTTTACAACGGCCTAAAGCCGTCGTTCTTTCTCGACTAACTCCTAACCCACGAAACATCTTTTTATTTATGTTTTTCCCCCTTTTACTCTTTTCTCTTTCTCTTTCCTTATTTCTTCTTCCTTTCTCTCGGTTTCTCCCGATTTGCTCTTTAAATGATCATATTGGTTTACTTGTTGCTATGTAAGCTTAGCATGTGAAGGATTATATTGACTATTCTATTTCTTTCTATTTTATTGTTAAATGAATTATTCCTGATGTTTGAAGGTAAGACGACATTCTCCAGCTCTTCCCGAGTCACCCTCAATATCTACACGTTGTTTATTAAAGAATTTCAGGGGAAACATTATTGTACTCGGACCGATTAATAGAGATGTAGCACCACATCTTGAACTATATAACATCATAGTAGATGACATTTATGAGCCAAATACGGATTTATCTCAAAAATAGAACACTTAGAGATCTTACACTTGGGGATATTATTAATTGGCCCAAATATTTTGTAAATTTCATTAATTGACTTGTGCCAAGGTGCAAAATTTCATTTGACTTTTGTTGAGATGCACAATGTATTGACATGTTAATTGACTAAGTATTTAAGATTTTGTGGTTAAATTATATGTGGTTTAATATTTTAATTGATTAAAGAAGAAGTTTGTTTTCGAATGTACTCTATTGTGTATAGAAGAAAGTTGGGATATGATGACTTGGACTAAATATTTTAGAAGTGAATTTTGAAGTAAAAGGTAATGACAGATATATTTGAGCGAATATGACATTATTTTTTCTCCAATTTTCTTGAAAAACAACGGGCATTGACTGTCATTTAGATACGTATATAAATAATAAAAAAAAATTTCAATGACGGAAAGAATGACTTCAATAGACAGTCGTTGAGGGAACAAAATAACGACTATCCATGATTTTCGTATATCCGGATATATAATTGACGATCACGGACAGTCGTTTTTGATATATGACAACAACTTTCTCGGCAACCCACTTGACAGCCAAAAGCAGTCATATTTTACAAAAAACGACAATTTTGGGCAGTCGTTTTTAGTGACTTTTCACATAGTGGGCTTCCAAGCTTGCTTTATCACCTAGTTTGTCAAGTGTGCATTGTCAACACCCCATTTTTACACACCCCATTTTAACTATGGTTAATTAACTTAACCATAGTTAACTTGGCTTAACCCTAGGACTAGCCCTAAGTAAACCCCAAACCCTAGGCATACCCTAAGCTAAAAACCCCTATGGGCTCAAGGCCCTTTTCAATTAATCAAACCTAAACCATAGTCTAACCCTAGGTTAACCCTAGCTAAACCCTAGAACTAACCCTAGGTATACCCTAGACCTAACCCTAGACCTAGCCCTAGCCTAGCCCTAGGCTAAGACTCTGCGGGCTCAAGGCCCATTTCAAAGCCTAAATCATCAAGTATGGGTAAAATCCTCATTTTTGGGCCCAAAAAAGGGCCCACGAGGTCCAACCCAAGTGGGACCCACCTCTTTTTTCAAATTTCAAAAAGTAGAGCCAAATCCCAATGAGGAGAGGGGACATAGGTCCCAACCCGTGTGTGTATGAGGTTAAGCCCAAAATGGCAAACCACAAACAAAACAAAATTTTTTTTCAAAATATGGTATTGTTCATCATCTTCCCCAAGAAGATGATGACAGTCAGCTGCTGTCCCTGCCCCCTGGCCTCTTCAGGTGTGTCCCCCACGCATCTCCTATTTCCGAAATTACCCCAATCCTTATCCTTCCTCTCCTCTCTTATTTAATCCCCACGACAGCCACTGTTTGGAGGGAGTTTTTCAAAAAAAAAAATCCTGTTTACAGCCACTCCATCCCATCCCCATTCCCCTAACCACTCAGCCATTGCCTTAGTTAGGTCCCAGACCACCCCAAGGTCTGTCCCAAATCCCCACGAGCATCCCCTTTGCACAACCGCCAGCCACCACCACTCGCCACAACCACTTGCAGCTACTGTCCAAAAAAAAAAAACAGGGTATTTTCCCCTTTTTTCCCTTGCTATCAGTTTGTAAGGGACCCCTGGTCCCATTCCAGGGGTCCCGTTTTGCTTTAATTTTTTATTTTTAAGTAAGTCTTAGCCTAGGATAGGGACCTCATCCACCATCCTCATTGCTGTGGTGAGGACCCCCTTGAGGCATCACCATGCACAGGGTCTTCCATGGGGTTTAGGGGTCCTCAAACCATGAGGAAACCCCCTGATTCTCCATGGTTATTCACCCAAACAGCAAGCAAAAGAGGATTTTCAGAAAATATTTTCAAAAAAAAATTCAGTTCTGGACCCTTACTGTCCACACCATTTTAACCATGGTTAGTGTGAGCCCTGGTCATGACCAGGGCCATGGTTAGACTCTCCTCACTCCCATCTATCCCCCAGTGCAATTTTGGCCCCTAACTCCACCGTTAACCATGGTTAAACAGCCCCTAAAGTATGGTCGACAGTGTGAAAAACAGTTCAATGGGGCGACTTCGGGCCTCTGCGAGGCCCACATACGACCTTATATTGGGCCCCAAAAGGGCCCAAATTGTTCTTCACATGATAGGCTTCGCAACCATGGTCTCGGATCCACCGGGGGTTGAGCCAAACCACAGCAAAATCGCCGCAAAGTCTGAGAAAAAACCAGTTTTTTGGAAAATCGTCATTTTATGTGGTGATTTTTTAGGCGACTTTGGGCCTCTGTGGGGCCCACCTATGACCTCCTTTTGGGTCCAACAAAGGTCCAATTTCTTCCCTGGAATTCAGGCTACCCACTGGTGGTCTTGGTTTCCTCGTTAACCATGGTTAAACCCACACTAATCATGGTTAAAAATGTGTTTGGCATTTTGGTTTTTTGGCAATTACAGACCTTTGTGAGGGCCTAGACCAAGTAGGAGGCCAGTCTAGGCCCTGAAATGGTCCCTGGGCCCACTTTCAACCAAACCGGACCCTTAGCCATGGTTAAATCCACCTATGGTTAAAATTTAACCATGGTTAAGCAGCCCATGACCCAAAAATTCTGGAAAATTGATCAAAAAATCATAAATATTCCCTAAATTCCAGAATGGTCTTCCGAGATCAATTTAACCATGATTAGGATCCTTAACTATAGTCAACCCCACTTTGGGACCGAGTCGGACCCTTAACCATGGTTAAAAAATCCCTAACCAGGAAAAATCTGAAAAAATGACAAAAAAATCCAAAAATATTCCAAAAAGCCTAAAGTGGTCTCCTGTGGTAATTTTCTCCCTGTTTATCCCCTTTAACTGGAGTTAACCCAATTTTAGTTGATTTTTAACCATGGTTAAGATGCTTGACCCTTTGAAAAAATCTCCAAAAATACCAAAAAAATTAGAAAAATATAAAAAGACAAAAAAAACATGCTTGTTAGGACTTATTAACTTTGGTTAGCCCCTAACCATGATTAACTCCCCTATAACTGCGGTTACACCAGACCTTGCACTTGACCAACCCGGTCAATTAAACCCTAGCCTCTGGGCTAGACCCTTGACCACCCTATGCACACACACACACACCCCTAGCCTTGGCACAGGCTCATGTGCCAGAACTACGCTCAGTCTGATCTCACTTCGTGAGAACGTAGGCAACCCTACTCAGGTTCGACCCTAGCCCATCCAGCTTTCTTTTTTTGGGTTAGCATTTGATTAAACGCTTAAATTTTTAACTAATTTTGAGATTAAATTGGCTTAAATTTAGGGAGTAGGTAACTATTGTAAAATGGGGGTCTTGGGATGCCTAACACCTTCCCCAGGACTTAATCGAACTGCTTACCCTAACTCTGATAGACTATTTGCCTTATCCAAAATCCCAGGACCTATCCCTTAGAATGAATAGGTGGCGACTCTTAGTCAAAACATATCATGTGAAAGTGGGTAAGAAAATCCCTTGCTCATAGCTCTGGCGACTCTGCTGGGGAGTAAGGTTCAAGCCGGAACTTAAACTTAAGCCAAATAATCTCAAAATTAATTAAAATACCTATGTATTTAATTGATTGCTAATTCTTTATATCTTTGGGTGTTTCTTGTACAGTGCATTTCATACATAGCATGATAGTGTAACAACCCATTTACCTATAGTCAGGCTTATTACGCTTATGGCTATTGGATGACTATCCTCAGTGACAGAGGCTTAACAGTCTTAGAGGTCTTCGGAATTACTCCTGCTGGGTGACAATCCTCAGGGAAGGATTCTGAACGCTCCCACTTACACCAATTGTCCCTTTCCAAGGGAGTCACATATACGGTGTTAAGTGATCCCCCTATCCTGTAGGAACACTCTGCATTACACCTGCATGCATACATATAAACTAGGCTATAGTATAGTCTATAAGTAGCCCACCTGGAGGGATACTGTAAACCCTAACCTGCTTATACCCTATACCTGTCCTCTCAATCATGGTTGACTACCCGGAGACATTTTACCCGGATAAGCACCCATCCAAGGGCATGTACTGAGCTTTTTGTTGCGCTTGTAATAAAATATACCCTACCCTGCTTCCCGACATAGCACATGAGGTTCAAATCTCAGGCAAATAGGTCTTTACCAGACTATCTCTACCTTTGACCTGATAGGTCTACGGTTCCCAACAAACCGAGTTAAACCATGTCAGACCTTCGTCCGTCTGCCTTATCAAATCACATGTGCCTTGTCACACCCAATCGAAGCAAATCAAAAGAAAAAAAAAATAAAAAATCAAGAAAATCATAATAAAAAAATCTTCTCTCTTGCATGTCATTCTGAATTCTAGACTAGGGGCATTGTCTCTACGTCAATTAGACCTTGTTAGGTCATCTGCGTGCTTTCTAGTTTTCTCCCGCTCTTACCTATTCTGACTCTTACTCCGTACATTTCAATCATTTCAGGAGCATACCCTGAGTCAAGCACACATCTGAAAAGCACATTCTATTGATACCTGATCAAGCAACTATAGTATGGAACAACTAGTAGATGGCCATGAGACTGACCCTGACACACCGACATCGCAACAACCACAAATCCCAAATCTTGAGGCAAGAGTGGCCGAGAATTCCCAGAGCATTGAAGACTTAAAGAACATCGTGCAGGATTTTATGCGGGCCATAACTCATGCTTTTTCCTCCTCCAAGCACCTACAGGCTGATACGTCAAGTCCATCACTACCCAATCCGCCACATGTTACCACTCTTATCCCTCTGCCACCT
Organism: Tetracentron sinense; assembly: GCA_015143295.1. NCBI lineage: Eukaryota > Viridiplantae > Streptophyta > Magnoliopsida > Trochodendrales > Trochodendraceae > Tetracentron > Tetracentron sinense. Next base: position 16,802 of record JABCRI010001238.1, read on the forward strand.
GTTATCAACATTCCACCACCAGTTCAACCACAACCGCTACATACCCTCAACATCCCTCCACCTCCTAGTCATCCACCGCCAGAATTTACTTTCAACATACCACCTCCACCGGTCCAACCACAACCCGTTCCCCGCGTCACACCACCCATCATAGACCAGTTTGAGGAGGAGGAAGCCAGGGCTGGCGGTGAACCTCATACCGGGTCTGCCCACATATCTTCCAGCTCAGCCCAGATCCCGAATGTATATCGAGAAAGAATAGAAAAACTAGAAGAGTTGGTGAAGACAGCTCAAGGAACCCGTAAATCTAATGATTTCAGGGACATGTGCATGCACCTAGTGATTCAATTGCCCCAAGATTTTAAAATACCTGATTTTGAGAAGTATAATGGGAAGGGATGTCCTGAAATGCACTTAAGAGTTTACCGTGGAGAACTGTTCCAGTTGGAACATGATGATAAATTGCTGGTACAACTATTTCAGAAGAGTCTAAAAGGGGCAGCCCTGCAGTGGTTCACTAAGGTGGATTCAAACAAAGTCAGAACTTGGGAGGGTCTCTGTGAGACATTTTTGGCCAAATACTCCTATAATGTTGATCTACTCCCACAAAGGGTAGACCTAGAGAAAATTTCTCAGAGGAATAATGAGACCTTCATTGAATACTCTGTTCGGTGGAGAAAAATGGCCAGAAAAATGAGCACCCCTTTACCGGAGGAGGAGCAAGTGAACACTTTCCTCCGTACTCTTAAGCATCCACTTAAGACACTCCTGGTCGCACAACCGATCTCTGACTTCAGTACTATGGCCAAATGTGGTGCCCGGATTGAAGCAACAATGGATGATATAGGGGCATTCGATATGTTCCAGGATTCGAAAGGTGCATTCTCTTCCCGTGCTCCCCTGCCTCCAAGAAAAGATAACAGAAGAAGAGAAAATGATTGACAAATGGTCACGGCCATTCAAGTCCCAACCTCCCTCAACAACCCCGGCAGCCACCGCAGCCGCGGCAGCCTCAACAAGCTCAACAGAATTAAGGAAGACTCCTCTCTCATCAGATGACAATTGAACAAAAAAGAAATCGGGCGTTCACCCCAATCCTGTACTCCTTGACAGCACTCATCCCTTTCTTGTTGAACAAGAAATTGCTCACCCTGAAGGATCCCCATCCTCCACCAGCGGTTCTCCCGAAAGGATATAGGCCGGATCAGCATTGCGGATATCACCAGTCACCAGGGCATCCTACGGATCGATGCTATGATTTCAAACATGTTGTCCAGGACCTGTTGGAGATAGATGCAATTTGCTTTGCACCGGAGAATGTTGACATCACCCAAGTCCCTCTGCCCAATCATGCTACACCTGGAAATTAAGGCATTTCAGCCAGAATCTCCACAGTCAATTTTTGAGCAAACTGCTCGTTTGTTGTGTCTTTGCTTTATTTCGTCAGTTGTCTTGTAGTTGGCCACAGTGGCCCATGTCAGTCTCTTTATCTTCAGTCCAGTCAATCAGTGGCCAGTGACCCTTACTACAGTTGCTGTGTATTTAGGTCAGCGGCCAATGGCCCTTGTCTCAATTATCTTTTGTCTTGTCGAGTCGAGTATGTTTACCTAGTAATACCTTAATGAAATGACTCTTTTAAATCAAATTCCATTTGTACTATGAGATGCTTAATCTGGGAACTGAACTAGTTTCTAATACCTGTAAGGAACAATTTGATAAAAGCTGATCACTCAAATCAATGGATACCCTTCCGAGATTAAACAAATTTTGAAAAAAGCAATACAAGAATTGAAGATATCAATGAGCCATCAAATGTCCATCAACCGAGATAAAGGACCATGCAATGATCATACATGCTCTTGACCAATCAAGGAAATGATAGGAGGCCATCTGTTGATACCCCTTTTAATACCTCGCTTACCCATGCTATATATATATCCGTTAGTTAGACCTTTGAGCCTAATAGCCTATCTTTCAAAACCCCTACAGGGGCACCTTATGAAAGTCAAAGAACAATCAGCACAATACCAAGTGGCTTTTAGCCGAACTACGTCTTGACCTGATCACTATTTGGGTACGTAGGCAGCCTGAAATCAGGTTCGGTTATAACATAACGAATGTTCACAATACAAGGCAACCTTGTGTCAAAAACAAAAAACAAAAAGAAAAAAAAGAAAAGAAGAAAAAAGAAAGTACTTGGTCAAAAAGCGAAACAAAGTTTCATCAATGGACAAAATGTAAAGCTGGTTCTATACCAACAATGAAAAAGTATCATAGGGTGTCCTACCCTTGCTGAAACAGAAACTTTGAGCCTTATCTCGCTTCTAGTCAAACCACGTTTCATCCTAAACTTTAAGCCCTCCTTGATCCCTGAAAGGACATGAGCATCAATGATCAAAAACATTCATCTCCATTTCCCGACAGGTAATGATAAGAGAAGAATAGAGAACTATCAAAGGGAGTTCAAGAGCAGAAAAATGAGAAAATAAAAAGCTTGTATCCCAGTCTTGGTGAAAACCCGTAAAGGCCCAGGAGCAAAAAAAAAGAAAAAAAAGGGGTAAATCAAAATTCAAAATTCACGGGCATAGTAAGGAATCATTAACCTTGCTATTGCACAAAAATTACGTGAACCCAGTCCTAGAAAAAACCTAAAAATGTCCAAGGGAAAAAAAGGGACAAAGATCAAAAGGTACATCCTAGTCTTGGTGAAAACCCGCAAGGGCCCAGGGGCAAAAAAGGAAAGGATAAACCAATACAAGCTTCGATATCCGATGATCAAGCATCACTATCAACTACAACTTAATCATCTTTACTTGCAGGCTAAGGAACCTAGCTAGGTCTCCCACTAAAAGCAATCTTAGGCACACTTTTCAAAGTACAAACAATCAATTTTATTATACAGTCCACTAGTCAATTGTCAGTCCACCACACTACTTGTCAGTCAGTTCACCTGTCCTTTTAACAAGTCATTCATGTCATTTTGACAATCAACCTATCAGTATTTTTGACAAGTTTCTCCCATCAGTAATCAGTCAAGTTTAAACCCTCAATAGAGTCAGTTCAAAGTCGATTGTTCACTCTCGCTGGTGCAAGGAAAATACTAGAACCAGGGCAAGACAAAGTCAGTAGACCATTCTACATGACACAAATATTTGAAGCAGATCCCGAGGGGAAAGTACCAACATTCAAATTAGTCGAGTCGGGGGTTAATTCAGGTCCATGTGATTCTATATATGCAAAGAGGCAAAGATTCGTGTTAAGATTCAGAGTCACTACTCTCATTCCTCATGTTCAACTCATCTTGCTTCACAAACTTGCTTTCATTATCTCTGGAACTCTCTCTAGTTCCTGACCACTATCTTATATCACTCTCCAGTGAGATAATCGGGTGGTTGTCTACATTACCATGCTTTTCTCTTCCAGTGAGACAATCGGGCGGTTATCTGTACTATCTTGCATCCTACCTCAGTGAGACAATCGGTCAGTTATCTGCACTATCTTGCATCCTGCTTCAGTGAGACAATCGGGTGGTTTTCTGCACTATCTTGCATCCATCAGTCCCCAGTTCTGCTCGGCTAGCTCACTAATCAAGGAGTATACTGACACGGTCGTGTGACCGGATGCCAGTTTCGGCCTCCAGTGATGTTAGTTTTACACCTATCACCTTTCGTCTTGCTCTTTTAGCTCATTAATCAAGGAGTATGTGGATACGGTCGTGTGACTGGATGTCGTTTACAGCCTCCAGTGACGCTAATCCTGCACCAATCATTGCTTTGCTTCATCTCCGGTGAACGGTTGTGTGATTGACCCTCACCTCACTCTATCCTCTGTAAAACGGTTGTGTGATCGACCCTCACCTCACTCTATTTTCGGTGAAACGGTTGTGTGATCGACCCTCATCTCACTCTATCTTCGGTGAAACGGTTGTGTGATCGACCCTCACCTTATCCATTATCGGTGAACGGTTGTGTGATCGACCCTCACCTCATCTATCTTCGGTGAAACGGTTGTGTGATCGACCCTCACCTCACTCTATCTTTGGTGAAATGATTGTGTGATCGACCCTCACCTCATCTTATCCATCATCGGTGAACGGTTGTGTGATCGACCCTCACCTCATCTATCCTCACTGAAACGGTTGTGTGATCGACCCTCACCTCACTCTATCTTCGGTGAAATGGTTGTGTGATCGACCCTCACCTCATCCATCTTCGGTGAACGGTTGTGTGATCGACCCTCACCTTATCCATCTTCGGTGAACGGTTGTGTGATCGACCCTCACCTCATCTATCCTCGGTGAAACGGTTGTGTGATTGACCCTCACCTCATCTACCCTCGGTGAAACGATTGTGTGCTTGACCCCCACCTCATCTATCCTCGGTGAAACGGTTGTGTGATTGACCCTCACCTTATCCACCTTCGGTGAATGGTTGTGTGATCGACCCTCACCTCATCTCATCTCCGATGGATGGTTGTGCGATCAACCTTCACCTCATCTCCGGTGAAATGGTTGTGTGATCAACCTTCACCTCATTTCCGGTGAAATGGTTGTGCGATCAACCTTCAACTCATCTCCGGTGGACGGTTGTGTGATCGATCCTCACCTCATCCATATCCGGTGGACGGTTGTGTGATCAACCCTCACCTCACTCTATCTTCGGTGAAACGGTTGTGTGATCGACCCTCACCTCATCCATCTTCGGTGAACGGTTGTGTGATCGACCCTCACCTTATCCATCTTCGGTGAACGGTTGTGTGATTGACCCTCACATCATCTATCCTCGGTGAAACGGTTGTGTGATCGACCCTCATCTCATCTATCCTCGGTGAAGTGGTTGTGTGATCGACTCTCACCTCATCTATCCTCAGGGAAACGGTTATTTGATTGACCCTCACCTTATCTATCCTCGGTGAAACGGTCGTGTGATCGACCCTCACCTTATCCATCTTCGATGAACGGTTGTGTGATCGACCCTCACCTCATCTATCATCGATGAAACAGTTGTGTGATCAACCTTCACCTCATCTCCGGAGAAATGGTTGTGTGATCAACCTTCACTTCATCTCCGTTGGAGCGGACATGTGTTTACTCCCCTTACTCATCATGCTTACTTTCATCCCACTATTTTGCTGGTCTAAAAATTGGTTGATTCCAGTCTTTCTCGTTCAATTGCCAAGTCGGCACTCTCCAACAAAGAGGGGCAGCTGTCAATACCCCATTTTTACACCCCCACTTTAACTATGGTTAATTAACTTAACCATAGTTAACTTGGCTTAACCATAGTTAACTTGGCTTAACCCTATGACTAGCCCTAAGTAAACCCCAAACCCTAGGCATACCCTAAGCTAAAAACCCCTATGGGCTCAAGGCCCTTTTCAATTAACCAAACCTAAACCATAGTCTAACCCTAGGTTAACCCTAGCTAAACCCTAGGACTAACCCTAGGTATTCCCTAGACCTCCCTAAACCTAGCCCTAGCCTAGCCCTAGTCTAAGCCCTAGGCTAAGACTCCGCGGGCTCAAGGCCATTTCAAAGCCTAAATCACCAAGTATGGGTAAAATCCTCATTTTTGGGCCCAAACAAGGGCCCACGAGGTCCAACCCAAGTGGGACCCACCTCTTTTTTCAAATTTCAAAAAGTAGAGCCAAATCCCAATGAGGAGAGGGGACATAGGTCCCAACCCGTGTGTGTATGAAGTTAAGCCCAAAATGGCAAACCACAAACAAAACAAAATTTTTTTTCAAAATATGGTACTGTTCGTCATCTTCTCCAAGAAGATGATGACAGTCAGCTGCTGTCCCTGCCCCCTGGCCTCTTCAGGTGTGTCCCCCACGCATCTCCAATTTCCGAAATTACCCCAATCCTTATCCTTCCTCTCCTCTCTTATTTAATCCCCACGATAGCCACTGTTTGGAGGGAGTTTTTCAAAAAAAAAAAATCTTGTTTACAGCCACTCCATCCCATCCCCATTCCCCTAACCATTCAGCCATTGCCTTAGTTAGGTCCTAGACCACCCCAAGGTCTGTCCCAAATCCCCACGAGCATCCCCTTTGCACAACCGCCAGCCACCACCACTCGCCACAACCACTTGCAGCTACTGTCCAAAAAAAAAAACAGGGAATTTCCCCCTTTTTTTCCTTGCTATCGGTTTGTAAGGGACCCCTGGTCCCATTCCAGGGGTCCCGTTTTGCTTTTATTTTTTATTTTTAAGTAAGTCTTAGCCTAGGATAGGGACCTCATCCACCATCCTCATTGCTGTATTGAGGACCCCCTTGAGGCATCACCATGCATAGGGTCTTCCATGGGGTCTAGGGGTCCTCAATCCATGAGGAAACCCCCTGATTCTCCATGGTTATTCACCCAAACAGCAAGCAAAAGAGGATTTTCAGAAAATATTTTTTTAAAAAAATTCAGTTCCGGACCCTTACTGTCCACACCATTTTAACCATGGTTAGAGTGGGCCCCGATCAAGACCAGGACCATGGTTAGACTCTCCTCACTCCCATCTATCCCCCTGTGCGATTTCGGCCCCTAACTCCACCGTTAACAATGGTTAAACAGCCCCTAAAGTATGGTCGACAGTGTGAAAAACAATTCAATAGGGCGACTTTGGGCCTCTGCGGGGCCCACATACGACCTTATATTGGGCCCCAAAAGGGCCCAAATTGTTCTTCACATGACAGGCTTCGTAACCATGGTCTCGGATCCACCGGGGGTTGAGCAAAACCATGGCAAAATCGCCACAAAGTCTGAGAAAAAACCAGTTTTTTGGAAAATCGTCATTTTATGTGGTGATTTTTTAGGCGACTTTGGGCCTCGGTGGGGCCCACCTATGACCTCCTTTTGGGCCCAACAAAGGTCCAATTTCTTCCCTGGAATTCAGGCTACCCACTGGTGGTCTCGGTTTCCCATGGTTCCCTTGTTAACCATAGTTAAACCCACACTAATCTTGGTTAAAAATGTGTTTGGCATTTTGGTTTTTTGGCAATTTCAGACCTTTGTGAGGGCCCAGACCAAGTAGGAGGCCAGTCTAGGCACTGCAATATTCCTGGGCCCACTTTTGACCAAACCGGACCCTTAACCATTGTTAAATCCACCTATGGTTAAATTTTAACCATGGTTAAGCAGCCCATGACCCAAAAATTCTAGAAAATTGATCAAAAAATCATAAATATTCCCTGGATTCCAGAATGGTCTTCCGAGATCAATTTAACCATGATTAGGACCCTTAACTATAGTCAACCCCACCTTGGGACCGAGCCAGACCCTTAACCATGGTTAAAAAATCTCTACCCAAGAAAAATCTGAAAAAATGACAGAAAAATCCAAAATATTCCAAAAAGCCTAAAGTGATCTCCTGTGGCAATTTTCTCCCTGTCCAGCCCTTTAACTGGAGTTAACCCAATTTCAGTTGATTTTTAACCATGGTTAAGATGCTTGACCCTTTGAAAAAATCTCCAAAAAAATCAGAAAAATATAAAAAGACAAAAAAAACATGCTTGTTAGGACTTATTAACCTTGGTTAGCCCCTAACCATGATTAACTCCTCTCTAACTGCAGTTAGACCAGACCTTGCACTTGACCAACCAGGTCAATTAAACCCTAGCCTCTGGGCTAGACCCTTGACCACCTTATGCACACACACACACACACCTAGCCTTGGCACGGGCTCATGTGCCAGAACTACGCTCGGTCTGATCTTACTTCGTGAGTACGTAGGCAACCCTACTCGGGTTTGACCCTAGCCCATCTAGCTTTCTTTTTTTGGGTTAGCATTTGATTAAATGCTTAAACCTTTAAACTAATTTTGAGATTAAATTTGGCTTAAATTTAAGGAGTAGGTAACCATTGTAAAATGGGGGTCCTGGGGTGCCTAACACCTTCCTCAGGACTTAATCGAACCGCTTACCCTAACTCTGATAGACCATTTGCCTTATCCAAAATCCCGGGATCTATCCCTTAGAATGAATAGGTGGCGACTCTTAGTCAAAACACATCATGTGAAAGTGGGTAGGAAAATCCTTTGCTCACATGCATAATGTTTTTCATGTGGCTATGTTAAGGAAATATGTGAGGGATGAATCGCACACCATTGATTTCAGTGTATTGGAGCTTAGGCCGGATGCTTCTTATGTGGTGGAGTTAGTTCGTGTCTTAAATCGGATGATGAAACGACTTCGGGCGAAGTCCATTTCATTGGTGAAAGTTCAGTGGAAGCATCATGATGAAGATGATGATGAAGCTTCGCGGGAGTTAGAGTCAGAAATGAGATAGAAGTATCCACATCTGTTCTTGACTGAGGTATGTAAATTTTGATGACAAAATTTTCTTTAAGGAGGGTAGAATATGGTGATTTTGAATTTCTAATTTTACTACTATGGATATTTTTGTAATTTTCTCACCTAGGGGTGTTTTGATAATATCATCGATGAATGTTTAGTCATGAGAAATGGTCTAACTTAAGGTTGAATAACAAAAAAATAAGAATAATACACTAAGGGGTTTAACTAAGGCTTTGAGCCAAACTTCATTAGTATGAGTATTGAAGTAAAATCACTTATTAGGGAGAAAGTATAAATAGAAAGAGTTAATCCTAATTAGCTCACTTTTCACAAAATGTAATCTAAGATTGAGTTTTTGGAGTAAGGAAGATGAGACTTTAGAGTTTTGCGAGCACCTAAGAATCATAGTATGATAACCACTTATACAACCCAACTCTTGTAAGGAATACCCTAGTCCCATAAATGAGAGAGACAGAAAGAAAGAGGTTATGTAATCATTATCTCTTGTGCAAGAAGAAAAATTAGATAAATTCAAGTTCTTCATAATGTCTGAATCTACAGGTAAGTATCAAAAGTGTTACTACACATAATGATTTAAATGATTTGGATATTCAGTTCTAAGAGTGAATTCAGATTAAAAGAAATTTATTATTTTTGTAAGAAAAATATTTAAAGGGCCATTCATTTCACTACGTAGCGGATGTTAGCCTTTAGGTTTTCAACCTAAGGTAAGATCATTAATTTTGATGATAACACAATAATGTAATGTCATTTGTGTTACTAATGCTTTTATTGAGTTTAAATATAATTCAGTCTATGAAGAACATTAGCAAGTCATTCAATGGAAAAACTTGAAAATGACACCATACATGAAGGAAATTCAACATCAAATCAAGCAAGCTACGCTGGAATATATTGAAGCAAATTGAAGATCAATACCAAGTCTAAGTCATGAAGATGAAGTTTAAAGATGAAATCTAAGAAGATGACTCAAGATTAAGTTGAAGAATGAAGACTCTCTTAGAAGGCTTAGTTATTTTTTATTTTAGTGAGAGAGTGTTTTAGGACTTATGTAAAAAGTCCTCAAAGTTTGGTTGTTTGAAAAGCTTAAAGCCTAGAATGACTATAGGAACCTAAGGACTAAATTGATTAATATTCTAAGGACCTAGGACATCATAAAGAATGATAAAAAAAAAATATGATAAAAATGAGCCAAGAGACCTTGCAAATCATTCTCTTCTTTTAGACAAGGTAAAGATGAATTTTCAGAAAAAAATCAGACAACTTTTCATCGAATTCATGGAGACATTGAGACTCGTGAGACGAATTCAACCGCAAAGGTTATTGTCTCTGTTTTGGCCTTGATCTCGTTGATGAATGCAAACGACATTCTCATACTTGTCAACGAATTCATGCGGGAAGTAGAAAATGTTGTAACAGCTAGTTTCGTTTTCAATGTTCTTTCAACGGCCATAAAACCTCTTACGCTATAAAATAGAATGTTTTATGAGCAAAAAGAAGATGATTTAAGAACTCCAATCATTCCATAACTCACTCTATCATTCATTGATCAATCATTTGAGTTAAAAACCTAGAAACCCAAAAGAGTCTGAATTTGAGCTATTCAACTCCATTCTTTGAGAGACTCTTAAAGAGTTTGAAAGTGATCATTCAAATCGTGTAAATGAGCAATTTATGATTGTAATCATCTTTGTTATAAAGTGTGATAAAAATCAAGAATCGGTGGATTCTTGTTCTTGAAGCAGAGAGCTTTGTAAATGTTTAGCTCTACCCGTAAAGTAGACTGAAGTCAAGAGAGAGAATTCTCTTGCATTGTAAAGGTTTGATCTTTACCTGTAAGAAGATTGACGATTGAGTAAATCGTAAGAAATCCTCTAGCAGGTATAGCTTGAGGCGGGGACGTAGGCGGGATTACCGAACCTCATGAAAAATATATTGTGTTTACATTCTCTCTCCCTACTCTTTACTTTATTGTTTTGCATTGATTGTTGAATTGCTTAAATTCTATTTCCTTTTAATTTGTTAAAATTAAAATTCTGCTGATAGGAATAGGATAAAATTTGAATTTACCATAGACTCTATTTAGCCCCTTGCCCTCTAGGGTTGAATCATTGGGCAACAAATGGTATCAGAACCTAAATCTCTATTTTTTAAAGGATTTAACAATCTTAGAGAAAATATTTTATTTGACAAAAATGGAAAATGTTTATACAACCATCCTTAGAGAATGCTGATCAACTACTAGACCTCCCTTATACAATGGTGAAAATTATATTTATTGGAAAGTTAGAATGATGTATTTCATTCAAGATTTAGACTATAAATGTTGGTAAATCGTTGTAAAAGGTCTTCACATCCCTACCAAATCTATTAATGGTACTCAAGTGCCTAAGGATGAGGATGAATGGTCGGAAGTCGACATTAGACTTGTTCAACTCAATGCCAAAACTATAAGCAATTTATATTGTGCAGTGAGTCCACAAGAATTCAATAGAGTCTAGGCTTATGACTCGGTTAAGGAAATTTGGGATAAACTCCAAATTAATTATGAAATGATTAATCAAGTAAAAGATCAAAAAATTAGTATATTAGTTCATAAATATTAATTATTTAAAATGGAACAAAATGAACTCATTTCGTTTATGTTTTCTAAATTCACTAATATTATTAATAAGTTGAAATCCCTAAATTTTATTCAGATGTAGAGAACGTAAGAAAGATCCTTCGTTCTCTACCAAAAGAATAGGCACCTAAAGTGATGGTCATCCAAAAAGTCAAAGATCTCACCAAGTTACAAATGGATGAGCTTCTAGGATCACTCATGACCCATGAGATCATCATGAGGGAACAAGAGGATGAGCTAAAGTCAAAAAGGGGTCACGTCTTAAAAATTACTCAAGAGAGTGAAGAAGAGGAGGAAAGTGAAAAAGATGAGGAGATGCTCTACATGGCGAGAAAATTTGAGAAATATTTGAACCATAAGAAGAACCAGAAAAGAGCTTCCAAGAAGGAATTCATCAAATAACTCATCAAGAGCAAACCAAACAAAGAAGAAGAGTCAATTGTGCTATGAATGCAAAAAGTCAGGACACATAAAGCCCAAGTGTCCAACTCTCAAGAGTAGCCAAAAATTTAAGAAAATGGCAATGAAAGCTACATGTGATGAATCTGACGAAAGTGGATCAGATGTGAGCTCAAATGATGGCAAAGAAGCCAATTTATGCCGCATGGACAATGAAGACGAGGTAAATTCTTCCTAAGATGAATCTCTTACATTTGAAAAACTTAGAGATGTTTTTGATGAATTATATAAAGAATTTAGAAAATTAGCCTCTAAGAATTCAAAACTCAAGAAAGAAAATTATTCTCTTTTAAATAAAAATGAATTTTTGAAAAAGGAAAAAAAAAACTTACAATAAGAGAAGGAATATTTGAAAATGGAAATAGAAATTGATTCTAGGTCTCAAGCCCCATCCATTGAATGTAATGAATGCAATGAATACAATAAATTGAAAATTAAAGTTGATGATTTAAATTGCATTATAACAAAATTACTAATGGTAAAAGGACCCTAGATGCAATGCTAGGAAATCAAAAATGCATGTTTGATAAAGTCGGAATTGGCTATAATCTAAAAATCAAGCAAAAATCTTATCAAAACTTTTTTACCTCTAGCTCTTCTAGTACTACTTATTCATATATTAGAAAGAAGATGGTAAAACAAGTTTGGGGGAACATGTCTTCCCAATGCTAACCCAGTTGGACCCAAAATGATTTGGGTCCAAATGGAGCTACTTGAACATATTCATGTAGACTCAACCATAAAGAAGGAAGTATGCTTAAATGATTATAAATTGAATGATTCCTTATGTGATCATGCTCGAGTATTCTTAATATGTATTAATTTGATTGATTGATTAATAATATATATTTGGATGATTATTGATTGATGTTATGGTAGATAATATTTAAATATATATGATTTTGATGATTGATGGATGATATGTTGATATGAAGTGATGTTTTGATGCTTGATGGTATGATATGAGTGAAATGAATGAAAAATGTATGATTGAGGGTATGACTTGAAGTGATATAATTTTTTATGAAAAATGTTGTAGTGAATAGTGTTTATTAGTAATCATGGTTTAAAATATCAGTATCGAATGTTGTATCGGTAAATCCAAAATAAGATAAGTATTGACATATCAAACCGTATCGAATGGATACGGGGGGAAAAATTAGGATACATCAAAAAATGCTTAAATACGCAAGAAAAAACTTGGATACCTTATATAAAACTTCTTTTAATTTAAATAGAACCTAAAAACAAACTAAATAAAGGCCTCCAACTATGATTATAACTATAAATACAAGAGTTTACAATTTTATAACTTAAAAAATGCGTGTATGCATGGTATGAAAATATAAAACATATTTACGTAGTTAAGTATAAGAAAAACAATTTAAATTTTAAAATCTTAAAATAAAAATGTATTGAATTACAACCCTAAATTTTAAGTTTAATATAAGTCTTTTTATGCTGAATAGTTACACACTTACACTATTAGTTGACTTTTGACCCTATAGATGAAAATATTTTTTAAGACTAAAATATGAGACTTTGTTTGCCAGACTTTTGAGTTTTGGTAATTTTTGATATAATAGAATTTATAAAATTTTAATAATTGATAAATACTCTATCATTTGAGAGTTTAAATTCTGACCCAATCCCTAAAAGGCTCTAAAAAGAGGGTTTTGTTCTTGGAACTAGAAAGTTGACTTTTTATTCTTTAGGAATTTGTATCGAGGATAAATTTTATTAAATTCAAATAGGGGATAAACTTATTTACATATTAATATCTAAAGTAAATAAAAGTAAAATCAAGTTAAAATGATTTACTTAAATAATATTTTATGTAACTAAGTTGTGTGTATCGGGTCTGTAATGTGGATCCTAGTGTAAATGGAAGGAGAAAAAAAATTAAATGCAAAATCCCGTACCGGACTTGTATCGGCCCAATATAGTGAAATTTTTTTATCCAGCATACCAGTGTATCTGGTAGCTCCAAATAGGATACGTAACGGCCCGTATCGGTCGATACGCATCGATAGTTTAAACCATGTTAGTAACATGTGCTTATATGACTTTTATGTTACTAAAAAGGGAGAAATATGTAGTAAAAATGTCTTGCTTAAAATGAAACAAATATTGGTATCATGGATAGTTTATATTGAAAAATGTACTTATGTGATACTTTTTATAATGATTACCAAATAGGAGAAAATATGAATTGATTGTATTGGTATCATGATTGAAATGCTTAAATTGCTATGCTTGTTAAATATGTATATTTTTTATGTCGCCAAGGGGGAGAAATAGGATAACAAAATGATAATTATCTAAACCCTTGAAATTATTGGAATCGTGTGCTTAAATGATATATTTAAATTAGTTTCAAATTGCTTGTAATGACTTACTAAAGTGTCATGAAATCAGTGAATGGTTTATCTAAACTATATGCAAATGAATTATATTCAAATCTTATTTTAATGCATATGTTTAGGGGGAGCTTGCCTCAAAAATTAATTGAATTTATATATTGAGGAAGATCTTATTCTCATTCCATTATTATGTCATCATTAAAAAAGGGGAGATTGTTAGCCTTTAGGTTTTCAACCTAAGGTAACATCATTAATTTTGATGATAACACAATAATGTCATATCATTTGTGTTATTAATGCTTCTATTAAGTTTAAATGTAATTTAGTCTATAACGAGCATTAGCAAGTCAGTCAATGAAAAAGCATGAAAATGACACCCTACTTGAAGGGAATTTAACATCAAGTCAAGTAAGATCATATTGAAGCAAATTGAAGATCAATACCAAGTCCAAGTCATGAAGATGAAGCTTAAAGATGAAATCCAAGAAGATGACTCAAGATCAAGTTTAAGAATAAAGACTCTCTTAGAAGGTTTAATTATTTTATATTTTAGTGAGAGAGTGTTTTAGGACCTATGTAAAAGTCCTCAAAGTTTGGTTATTTGAAATGCTCAAAGCATAGGTTGACCATAAGAGCCTAAGGGCTAAATTGATTAATATTGTAAGGCCCTAGGACATCATAAAGAATTATATTAAAAAAAAATGATAAAATGAGTCAAGAGACTTTGTAAATCATACCCATCTTTTAAACAAGGTAAATATGAGTATTCAAAGAAAAATCAGAGAACTCGTCGAAGAATTCATGGAGACATTGAGACTCATCGACGAATTCAACCGCATAGGCTATTGTCTCTATTCTGGCCTTGATCTCGTCGACGAATGTAAAGGACATTCTCATACTCGTCGAAGAATTCATGCGGGAAGCTGAAAATGTTGTAACAGCTAGTTTTTAGCGGCTAGTTTCGTTTCCAATGTTCTTCCAACGGCCATAAAACCTCTTGGGTTATGATTCATGCTAATTGTTACATATTTGTACATCTTAAACTGCATTTGTTAATCTCTTTTAGCCCATTTATCCACTACGATACTTCACTTAGGTGTCATGCAAGGGAAAGAAGACTAAAATGATAATTTACAAGCTTTAAAGTTTCTTATGAATCGCTACCGAGCAAAGATCCGAGCTAATGAAAAGTTACAAATGCAAATCAACCCTTGTTCGTAGGGGTGGTTTTTTTTCAAATAAATCAGGGGCGGGGTGGGGCGGGGCCGGTTTCAGTATACCCCGCTCCGGTGCCCCGCCCCAGAACCACTTTATATATATATAGAAATGAATATATATATATATATATATATATAAAGGCAGTAGGGGCGGGGCCGGGGCCGGGGTGGGGATCTTATAAGCGGGGTGAGGACGGTTTCACCATATATAAGCCCCAGTCGGGGTGGGGTGGGGCAGGGCCAGGGAGGTAGAAACCTGCCATGACCCGCCTCGCCCCATTGTCATTCCTACTTGTTCAGTGTACGGGGCATAACTCCTTGACTGTAGCTCCGATTTAGGCCCATAATATATCAAATCGACCGGCTCGAAAAGCTCTACAACTTCCGTCAAGTAAATTTGGTCAAATTCTGAACCCACCGATCGATCGGCCCGATCGGAGGTTGCCATTTTGGTTGTGTTGGAAAGTCTGAAAATTGGATTTTTGAACTCGTTTTGGATGTTTCTAAAGCTATACTTCATTGAGACTTTCTCTCTATAAAAAGAAAAGCCTCCTACCATGCAAAAGATTCTGAATTTGAAGATTTAAAATAGAGAAGGCTCTGAAGATCTGTGAAGCTTGGAGGATGGATCATTCACGTTCTTCATGTTCTTCGTCGAAGGCGGTGTTCCTTCCTCTAGCTATGAACTAACTTCTTTTTCTAGGGTTTAGATGAAATCCTAGCCAAGTAATTGTGTCCCTTATATTTTATTTAGGTTTTTCTTTCTTTTATAAATAATGATTGCATAATGAGAGGGTTGTTTTTCAACCAATTATTTGAGTTTATACTCAGTTTCAATATGATGTTATCCTTGTCTTAGGTTTCATAATGTTGGAATTGAATTCATTCAGATCTTTTTTCTGTGATTGTTGGTATGAGTTTTATGCAATAATTTTTACTGTCGATGAATCAAATTATAGGATATTTTATACCTATGGAAGACTAGTGATGTCACAACCCTAGTTTAGTGTGTATCACTCGTGCTAATCGAAGATAGGATATGCTTAGAGTTTGATCCCTCGAATCATTCTTGTTTTGATGAGTTGAGACTTGTACTCGATCTCATCCCTATTGTTTATGCTTGAGAAACCTGAATAAATAGATGTGGATTTAATTATGAGGCTAATAGTAGATTCGAACGCCCTAAATCTTTTCTCACTGATATATAGCCAAAAACTCTTAGTTTAATTAGGTAAAATAGAATCTGTTAGTTTAATTTCTATTCTTAGGTTAAAATCAATCAATCTTGTTACCTATTGACTTAGAAATAATCTTGAGAAAAAGGAAATGAAACCAACGTAATCCTCTATGGTTCGACACCCCATACTAGTCACTATTTTATGGAATTGCAGCTATTACGAGGTTTATTTATTTGATGATCAATTTTTAACGCCGTTGCCAGGGATTGCTGCAACGGTTTAGTTGCTTAATTCAAAAGATTAAGACTGAGTCCTTTTTTTTTAAATCACAAAAAATATTTTTACTGATCTCTAAATTATGTGTTGTAGGAACCAAATTGCTCAGATCATAAATACCGTTCTGCTAAAATTTTTAACAGGAACAATGTTGTTTTGCAAAAACAAAAGCTACCCAACTGTTCAATTGCCGAAAGCATTGTAAGTATTCTCTCATCTAGAGTGAATTATTTTGCAAATTGGTGTCTGTCGAACATAGAGTTTGCCTCTAGGGTGTATGGATGGTAGACAGTCTTATATACCAGAGTTAATCCCTATCAATTCAAAGTTAGAGCATACCGCTAGGTTTCTCAAGGCGTTGGCCCGATTTTATTCCAACGTAAAGACTACTTCTTTCTCTATCATGGCAGAAGAACAAGACCCGAACAAATCCTTGAGGGAATACTTTATTCCCTCCACCTACTCCTCACCATCCTACATCAGACTGCCAGAAACTTCAACAGTCCCCTATGAGATCAAGCCCAATACAATTCAAATGTTACCATCTGATCATGGGCTTAACAATGAGGACCCATATAAGCATTTGGATGAATTTAATGAGATTCACACCACCTTCAGGTTGCATAATTTTTTGGATGATGCTCACAAGTTGCGCCTCTTCCTATTCTCCCTAAAAGATAAAGTCAAGTATTGACTTAACCCTTTAGAGGCCAACACGATCCACACATGGGCCCAGTTATAGCAGGAGTGTCTAAAGAAAATTTTTCCTATAGGCAAAACTAATCAAATGAGGCGAACCATTTTGAGCTTTTCTCAAATTGATGGTGAGCTATTTCATGAGACCTAGGAAAGATTCAAAGAACTTCTCCAAAAATGTCACCACCATCAGATCCCTAAATGACAACTTGTCCAAGCTTTTTATGATGGATTGCCCTAATGCAACCGGCAGATGGTTGATATCTCTTGTGGGGGGACATTTATGATGGAAAGTGAAATTCTAGCATGAGAATTATTCGAAAATCTGAGTGAAAATTTTCAACACCATACTTCCAACAGTCATTCTGAGAGACAACCCTCCACCTCCACTCTTAAGAGAGGTATCTATGAAGTAGGCACTTCTATTGATGTCTCATCAAAAGTGGATGAGGTGTCTCGCAAGTTAGACCAAATCATGGCTGCAGGGCCAACTTCCTATAGACCTCCTCATCTTCCACCCAATCCTTATAAGGTATGTGCTCTATGTTCCAGCCCTGCACATTACATCCATGATTGTCCATCGGCTACCCAATTTCCAGAATTTGTCCAAGAGTATGCTAATGCTGCCTACACTCGTCTGGGTAATGATCCCTACTCTAATACTTATAATCCATGGTGGAAAAATCATCCCAATTTCTCATGACAGCCCCAAGCTCAAGGAAACACTTTTCCCCAAGCTCAAGGAAACTCTTTCTCCCAACTTCATGGGCCGAATGTTTGACATTTTCAAAATTAGCCCAACTACCATCCTCCCCATCAACAAAAATCCAACACTCTACTCCTTCCCCTTAAAAGAACTCATATTTTAAGGAGAAAGTGTTGAATGCTCTAAAAGGGTTGGAGGCCAACACCCAATTGTTGCACTCACATTCTCAATCTATCCAGAGGCTTAAGTCCCAAGTGGGACAATTAGTTAATGTCATATATAAGAGAGAGGAAGGGAAGCTCCCAAGCAAACTAGTGAGCAACCCTAGGGATGTAAACATAGTTGACGATGCTCAACACAATGAAACTCATCGTGAGCACGTTCTTGCCATAACCACCCTAAGGAATGGGAAAATAGTTGATAACCAGGTTAGGGATAAGAAGGATGAAGAAGAAGAGGTCATGGTGGAGCCAACCAAATCCAAAGGAGAGGGGGTGAATGTCTCTAAGAAGGACCAAAGTCTTTACCCATATTTATCTAATCTCTCTTCCCCAACATCCTATATGCCTAAAGCTCCTTACCTTCAGTGCTTAAAAGATTCCCCTCATTTGGGCAAAAAGGGATCCAAAGCGGACGATATGATGGAGGTCTTTAAACAAGTCAAGATCAACCTCTCACTTATAGATGTCATTAAGCAAGTCCCAGCTTATGCCAAGTTTCTTAAGGACCTATGCACTCAAAAGCGTAAATCTCAAACTCATGTGTCCAAGAAGGTCCTTCTCACCGAGCAAGTAAGCTCCATTATCCAACACAACACTTCTCCTAAATTCAAGGATCTCAGTGCTCCCACCATCTCATGTGTTATTGGAGACCACTCCATC
The DNA here is from genome assembly GCA_015143295.1 of Tetracentron sinense. Classification (NCBI taxonomy): domain Eukaryota; kingdom Viridiplantae; phylum Streptophyta; class Magnoliopsida; order Trochodendrales; family Trochodendraceae; genus Tetracentron; species Tetracentron sinense. The sequence goes on from JABCRI010001238.1 coordinate 35,505, forward strand.
AATCGAGCACTCCTGGATTTAGGAGCAAGTGTTAATCTGTTACCCATCTCGGTATATAAGCAACTAGGCTTAGGAGAGCTTCAACCCACATCCATCATGTTACAATTGGTGGATAGATCTATGAAAAGACCTCATCGGGTGATTGAAGATGTTCTTATCAAAGTTGACAAATTTTACTTTCCAATCAACTTTCTTGTCTTTGACATGGAACCCGTGCATAATTCAGAAAGCCAAATTCCATTCATCCTTTCTTGGCCACGGCCAATGCTTATATAAATATTAGGACTGAGGTAATGGATGTGTCATTTGGTAACATGAAAGTTCGGTTGAACATTTTCACCGCACCCGAACAACAACAGAAGGGAGATGAGTGTTTTATGGTGAATGTGAGTGATGCAATAATTGAGGAGACCCCTACTTATGCCTTAACTGAGAATTCCTAAGAGGCATCCCTCGCTCATCTCAAACCCCCGGACCCCACTAAAGAAAAGCCCAAAGAGGACAACAATTATTTGCTACCTTTCATCCATCTCAAGGGCTTTCAGTTAGAGAAGCATAAAGTGAGAATTACATGTCCATGCTTGTTCAACCCTTTTTCTTATAAGCGTAGGTCATGCAAGTTATATCATACACCTACAACCTTTCAAAGGTGTAAGAAATCCATCGCCTCTAACCCAGATGGACGGGTCCTCAAAGCCAAAGCCCAACTTCACCAACCCTATGTTGAAGGCATTAAGAATGAGACGATGATCGAATTCATTGAGTGGTTGGACCCCATCTAGGTAGACGGTTGATAATTGTATTGCGTCCGGCTGAAAATAATAAACTTAGCGCTTGTTGGGAGGCAACCCAATATTTTTGTAGACTTACTTGAGTCTAAGTTTGAGGTGGTTCTCCACCTCCCCACAGTTTTTCGATTTAAAAAAAATCAAAAAGATGCTGTATTCCTGGAGGTCATCACGCCTTCCGATCGATCAGCCACCGCCAAAAATAAATTTTAAAAAAAAAACAAAAAAAAATTTGTTCCCTGTGGTATTCTGGATGTCTTTGCTTCATGATATATATAAATATTGACATCTTTGGTTTCTCTATGTGTGCAATCTCTTTCTCACTAACCTTGCAAAATATAGTTTCAATGGAGTTTGGGGTGGTCTCTACTTGATAAATCTTTTATCTTCTTCCTCCTTCATCTTTCATTGATGGATTGCCCTCAACTGTTAGGTATTATTGTTCCCCCTTACTTGTGTTTTAATTCTTTTTACATTGAGGACAATGTAATCTTTAAGTTTGGGGTTGGAAAATAACTGTCATTATTTACTGACTAGGCATCCATGCAAGAGGATAGGGCATGCAAACAAATAAAATTGGAAAATTGATCTATTTTTTAATCTGAATCAAATTGTGATACATATGTTATAATCCACTCATTATTGATTGGCTTAATTTGAGAACACATGATCCCAAATAGATACAATTCTTACTCTTGACTGAACTATGTATGCTGAAAATTTATGAAGTCATAAGTCATTTTGAGAAATTGCACGAGCACTCTACCATATTGTCTTATGGGATTTGAAATGAAATTAATCAATTGATATTTTTGATACCTCTGAAGAAGTTAGGTGACCTAGAAATTGAACACCACCATTGGCAAAATTGAAAAATCTATAATGACACAAATGATTACCTGACCAAGTTTGTACTTAGTAACCGGGCATCCCGCCTCACTAAGCAGAGAATGTTCGCGTCAAAACGTGTAAACTTTGGAAGGGATAAAGAATCACAAAAAATTAGAATCTTCACTAGTTATTTTTTATTCTTTGAACTGAATTCCTACCTAGTAACCAGGCCTCCTGCCTCACTAAGCAGAGAGTCTTTGCGTCAAACAGTGGAGGTTTGGAATGAACATCTATCATAGAGTGACTAGTCTGAGTTCGAAGCCTATTTGACTCAAGTTAGTAAGCCCTAGGGATGTCTTAACACCCGGTGCCCTAAGACATTCTGATTTGGAAGTCACTGGCCTAACACTTGCTACACGGTTTGTCTAGAAAACTTAATGAACTTAGACACTGCATAGTCCATTTATTTAATAAAAAGAAAGAAAAGTGTCAAGAAAAAGCCAAGGGTCGGTTGTTTAAATTGATGAGAAATCTGATAACAGAAGGGGTGATAGAACAACTGTTGAAAGAAAATGTTGAGATTACATATTCAATTTATTGTCACACTGCACATCAAAAGAGACCAATGACCAATCTTTAATAAGCATAAATGTTCAAAATTGTGGAAGCTTGTGTGAAATTGAGAATGTGGAGAGTCAAGAATAAAGCCGGTTAATAATGAGAGAATTATGCTGTGTGTATCATGATTTAAGAAATACGTATCAGATAATCTTTTAATCGGTGCATGTCATACCTGAGCATAGGTGTAGAGTTGCAGGGAAATACTGATGTTTGTGGGTATCATCATTGGTACACCCTCACGAGACTTCACTCATTCACTAGGGCCACCTAGGAGTTTAAAAGACTTGTTGTATATGCCAAATGCAATCGGGGACTCACGAAAGGGGATGTAGTTTAGCTTAACTTAATTTTTATTTTTATTGCTCGAGGACTAGCAATATGTAAGTTTGGGGTTGTAATTGATGTTAATTGTTACAAATTTATGCATCTTAAACCGCATTTGTTAATCCCTTTGAGCCAATTTATCCACTACATTACTTTACTTGGGTGTGTTTATTGTTTCCAGGTTCATGCGAGGAAAAGAAGACTAAAATGATAATTTACAAGCTTTAAATTTTTTTGTGAATCGCTACCGAGCAAAGATCCGAGCTAAAAAGAAGTTAAAAAACAAAATCAACCATTGTTCAGTGTATGGGACATAACTCCTTGGTCGTAGCTCCGATTTAGACCCATAATATATCAAATCAACAGGCTTGAAAAGCTCTACAACTTCCGTCAAAGAAATTTGGTCAGAACCCACCGATTGATCGGCACCTTTTTGCTGATTGATCGGAGGTCGCCGTTTTGGTTGTGTTGAAAAGTGTGAAAAATATTAGATTTTGGAGCTTGTTTTGGATGTTTCTAAAGGTATACTTCATTGAGACTCTTTCTAAAAAAAAAAAAAAGCCTCCTACCATGCAAAATGTTCTGAATTTTAAGATTTGAAAGAGAGAAGACTGGAGATCTATGAAGGTTAGAGAATGGATCATTCACGTTCTTCGTGTTCTTTGTCGAAGATGGTGTTCCTTGCTTTCTCTATGAACTAACTACTTTTTCTAGGGTTTAGATGAAACCTTATACAAGTAATTGTATCCTTTGTATTTTATTTAGGTTTTTCTTTCTTATATAAACAATAATTGCTTAATGAAAGAGTTGTTTTTCAACCAATTATTCGAGTTTATACTCAGTTTCAATATAATCTTATCCTTATCTTAGGTTTTATTGTGTTGAAATTGAATTCATTCATATCTTCTTTCTATGATTGTTGGTATGAATTTTATGTAATGGTTTTTACTATCGAGGAATAAATTATAAGATATTCTATGCCTAGGGAAGACAAATGATGTCGCAACCCTAGTTTAGTGTGTATCACTCATGCTAACCGAAGATAGGATATGCCTAGAGTTTGATCCTTCAAATCATTCTTGTTTTGATGAGTTGAGACTTGTAGTCAATCTCATCCCTATTGCTTATGCTTGAGAAACCTGAATAAATACATGTGGATTTAATTATGAGGCTAGTAGTGGATTCGAACACCCTATATCTTCTCTCACTGATATATATCCAAAAATTCTTAGTTTAATTAGTTAATATAGAATCTGTAAGTTTAATTTTTACTCTTAGGTTAAAATCAATCAATCTTGTTATCCATTGACTTAGAAATAATCTTGAGAAAAATGCAACGAAACCAGCGCAGTCCTTTATGGTTTGACACCCCATACTAGTCACTATTCTATGGAATTGTAGTTGCTACGAGATTTATTTAATTGACGATCAGTCTATAAAATAGAATGTTTTATAAGCAAAAAGACGATGATTTAAAAACTCCAATCCTTCTAATCATTCTATAACTCACTCTATCATTCATTGAACAATCCTTTGAGTCAAAAACCTAGAAACCCAAAAGAGTTCGAATTGGAGCTATTCAACTCTATTATTTGAGAGACTCTTAGAGAGCTTGAAAGTGATCATCTAGCTTGTGTTAAGGAAAAATTTATAATTGTAATCATCTTTGTTATAAACTGTGAAATCAGCGGGGAGCTTTGTAAATATTTGGTCTCTACCAGTAAAGTAAACTGAAATCAAGAGAGAGGATTCTTTTGCATTGTAAATGTTTGATCTTCACCTGTAAGAAGATTTATGATTAAGTAAATCGTGGAAAATCCTCTAAAAGGTATAGATCGAATCGGGGACGTAGGCGGGATTGCCGAACCTCGTGAAAAGTATCTTGTGTTTGTATTCTCTCTCCCTACTCTTTACTTTATTTTTTTGCATCGATTGTTGAATTGTTTAAATTATATTTCCTTTTAATTTGTTAAAATTGAAATTCCCCTTAAGGGATTAGGATAAAATTTGAATTTTCCATAGACCCTATTCACCCCCCTCTAGGGTCGAATCCTTAGGCAACAGTAGAATGCCTATCCTCATTGGTTCACACCACCATTTTAATCACCCACTAATTGTGGTTAAGAGAGTGAATCCATCCAACAACATTGATTTTTTTATGGGAAAAGAATATATAGTCCTTAGATCTTATCACTCTTTTAAGGAAAAATTCTAACCCCATGAATATGAGAGGGGGATTATCTAATTTTTTTAAAGATTTAAATCCACTCAGTGAGAGTGGGGGGATTAGCAGACCCCTATCTGTTTATTAAGAAAAAGCAATGGGGTGACATAAAACCTTACTCCTACAAAAACACAAGAACACAAATACATAAGACTTTACTAAGAATATTTCTTACAATACCAAAGAATAAAACTTCTCCTTAAATTGAGTTGGGTTTCTAACCTCCCTCTTTGGTCTTTCTTGGGAAGAATCTATTGTTGATGTTTTCTTCTTCATCTTATTTCTCCTGGATGTCACTAGTTGAAAATCGTCTTCTTCTTCAAATTCTTCAATAAGAATTACTAAATTGCTCTTGATTAGCAAGTCTATACTAGGGAGCTCAATCTGCCCTTGACCTTCAGAAATTTGATTCCTAGAGGCAGCTACATATGCTTTTTCCCCATTTTCCACCTCTAAATCATTGGTCGGGCTAGATTCAGAGAGACAATTTGACGCGCCTCGAATAATATCCTTAGGATGGGCAAATTCCTTTTTTGTGAATACCTATCTGGGTTTTGTTGTTAGTTGAGCATTGAGCAATATTTGATGTTCAGAAAGAAAAGGATCCATGATCATCTCTCCTTCAAAACCAAAAGTGTCCTCCACTTTATCTAATAGCAAAGGATCCTCAGAAGAATTTTGATATGGGGATGAGGGGTTTAAAGTCTTATCACAATCGTCAACATGATCAGTTTCTCGGTCTGATGCAACTGAATGTTGATATTCAATGTTGGGATCATTTGGGCTAAAGATAACAACAACATCCGTATCGGTGATTAAAATATTTGGGGCTTGATCCGAAAAAGCCTGTTGATGCTGCCAACTATTAGAGACTGCTATCCTGGTATTGGTGCTGCTTTTCCTATTGGTCGAGAGATTGTCCAACCCTGTAGGATCGGAAATAGGGGTTGTGATCATGGGTTTTGGATCCGCTCACACAAGAGCAAATTGAGTTAAGAGTCGCCACCTATTCATTCTTAGGGATAGGTCCCGGGTATGCAATTTTTGGATAAGGCAAATGGTCTATCAAAGATTAGGGTAAATGGTTCAATTAATCCCTGGGGAAGGTGTTACGCACCTCAGGACCCCCATTTAAGAAATGGTTACCTACTCCCTATAGTTAAGCCAAGTTTAATCTCAAAATTAATTAAATGACAAAGTGTTTAATGAAATACTAATGTAAGAAAATAAGTAAAACAAGCTAGATTAGGAAGCTAGGGTCGAATCCGAATTGGATTGCCTACGTACTCACATAGTGAGATCAGACCGAGCGTAGTTCTGGCACTTGAGCCTGTGTTAAGGCGGGGTTAAACGGATGTTAATCGTGGTTAGAGTTGCTAACCAGGGTTAAAAAAGTCCAAGAGTTGATTTTTTGGTCTCTTGTATTTTTAGGGATTTTTCATTTTTTTTGTGGGGTTAAGTGGTGCTTAAACATGGTTTAAAGTTAACCGGGGGCCATTTTAACCATGGTTAAAGGTCATGGTGAGTAAAAAATGGGACCAAAGGGTATGGCAGGGCCTAGAGTGGCCTCCTACCATGTTTGGGCCCTTTACAAAGCCCAAAATAAAAAAAATACAAAATGGAGGTAATCGGATTACCTCCATTTCTCTAATTTTTTAACCAGGGTTTGTAGGGTTCTAACTGTGGTTAGGGACCTCCCCTGGTAAAGTACAAGTAAGGTTGGAAAGCTGGGAGTGCCATCTTTCAAATGGTATAGGTCTCAACCTCTGAATAGGCCAGGTGTGGGTCCTATAGGGGCCCAAAGTCAGGCAAAAATGACTATAGTGACGGTAGTTGGACTGCCGACACTGTGAACAGTGTACTAACCCATGTTTGGGGGCCTGCTAACCATGGTTAGGCTTAGTTCCTGAACCTGAAAATTTATAAGAAGCTAGAGGAGGTCAAGGGCTTTTCAACAAGCCTGGGGTGGACCCCAGAGCACAAGGCATGTGGGTCCCATAGGGGCCCGAAGTCAGTGCAAAAATAAGCTAAAGTGTCAGTAATCCTTTTACCTACAGTAAGCATGATAGGTAAGCATGACAAGCAAGCATGACAAGCAAGCATAGTGAATAGGCATGATGAGCAAGCATGGTGAATAAGCATGACGAGCAAGCATGATAGGTAAGCATGATAAGCAAGCATGGTGAATAAGCATGACGAGCAAGCATGATAGGTAAGCATGATAAGCAAGCATGATGAATAAGCATGATGAGTAAGCATGGTGAATAAGAATGACAAGCAAGCATGACGAGCAAGCAAGGTGAATAAGCATAATGAGCAAGCAAGGTGAATAAGCGTGATGAGCAAGTATGGTGAATAAGCATGATGAGCAAGCATGATGAATAACCATGATAAGCAAACATGATAGGTAAGCATGATAAGCAAGCATGATGAATAACCATGATGAGCAAACATGGAGAATAAGCATGATGAGCAAGCATGGTGAATAAGCATGACGAGTAAGCATGATGAGCAAGCAAGCGTGAATAAGCGTGATGAGCAAGCATGGTGAATAAGCATGATGGATAATGGGTGAACACACGACTGTTTCATTAGAGATGAGGTAAAGATTGATCTCACTACCATTTCACCGGGATTTAAGTAGAGCAAAGCAAGATTGACTTCACAAGAGACCGTAACTGAAATCCGATCCCACGGGTGTTTCAATATACTCCTTGATTAGGGAGGATAGCAGAGCAAGATTGGAGAATGATGCAGACAACCGCCCAATTGTCTCACTGGATAGGATGTAAGCAAGATAGTGCAAACAAACTTAATTGTCTCACTGGGGTAGGATGTAAGCAAGATAGTGCAGACAAAATTCGATTGTCCTACTGGGTAGGATGTAATTAAGATAGTGCAGACAAAATTTAATTGTCCTACTGGGTAGGATGTAAGCAAGATAGTGCAGACAAACTTCAATTGTCTCATTGGGTAGGATGTAAGCGAGATAGATAGTGCAGACAAACTTCAATTGTCTCACTGGGTGGGATGTAAGCAAGATAGTGGGGTTAAAGACAGCCGTCCGACTGCTTTACACGAAAGCAAGAAAAGGTGATGAGGGTGAAGACAGCCGTCCGACTGCTTCACCGGGAGAGCAAACAAGATAGGAGGGTAAAGATAGCCACCCAAATACTTCATACGGAAGCAAGCAAATGTGATGAGGGTGAAGGCAGCCCGTCCGACTGGTCCACCTGGAAAGCAAGCAAGATAGTGTAGACAACCATCCGATTTTCATATTAGAGAGCGATAGAAGATAGTGATCAAGAGCGATAGGGAATTCCTGAAACAAAGAAAGCAAGATGAATTGGATGTGAGGAATGAGAGCGGTGACCCTGAACCTTAACCTGAATCTCTGCCTCTTTGCACATATAGCCTGATAGATTTGAAATGCCCCCTGACTCGGGTGGTCTGATTGTTGGCACTTGCCCCCCAGAATGTACCGATCTGCTTCAAATATCTGTGCTGCCCAGGATAGTCTGCTAACTTTGCTTTGCCCCGGTTTCAATGCTTTCCTTGTACCAGCGAGAATGAACAGTCGACTTTGAGCTAACTCTACTAGGGGATCGAAATTTGACTAAAGGTGCGAACTGACAAAATGACACAACCAATTTGTTAAAAGGACAAATGAACTGACTGACAAGTCGTGGACTGACGGTTGACTAGTGGACTGTAAGCAATGAAATTGACTGTATTTTGGACAGTGCCTGAGATTGCTGGTAATGGGGTCCTAACTAGGTTCCTTAGCCTGCAGGTGAAGATGATTAAGTTGTGGCTGATCATGATGTCTGATCACCGGATAGCGAAGCTTGTAACTTTTTTTTTTTTGCCCCTAGGCCTTTGCGGGTTTTCACCAAGACTGGGTTGTGCATATTGATCTTTGTCCCTTTTTTCCCCTGGACCTTTTTCAGGTTTTCACCAGGACTAGGTTCACGTAATTTTTGCGCAATAGCAGGATTGATGATTCCTTACTATGCCCGTGAAATTTGAAGTTTGATTTATCCCTTTTTTACCCCTGGGCCCTTTCGGGTCACCAGGACTGGGTATACAAGCTTTGCATTTCTCATTTTCTGTTCTCGGATTTCCTTTGATAATATTCCATTCTTCTCTCATCACTGCCTGTCGGGAAGTGAAGACAAATGCTTTTGACCATTAATGCTCACATCCTTTTAGGGGGTCAATGAGGGCTTAATTTCTGGGACGAAACGTGGTTTGGTAAGAAGCGAGATAAGGCTCAAAGTTTCTACTGTTTCAGCAAGGATAAGGCACCTTATGACATTTGTTCATTATTGGCATAGAATCAGCTTCTGCACTTTGTCCTTTGATGAAACTTTTGCCTTGCCTTTTGGCCAAGTTATTTTTTTTTTTGGCACATGGTTGCCTTGTATTATAAACATTTGTTGTGTTATAACCGAACGTAGTTTCAGGCTGCCTACGTACCCAAATAGGGATCAGGTCAAGACGTAGTTCGGCCAAAAGGCTACTTGTTGTTGTTGCTCTTTGCTGGTTGTTCTTTTGCATTGCCCTTTGACTTTCATATGGTGCCCTTGTGTGGGTATTAAAAGAAAGGCTAGCAAGCCCAAAGGTCTAACTAGCGGATATGTATAGCATGGGTAAGCGAGGTATTTGAAAGGGGTATCAAAAGATGGCCTCCTATCATTTCCTTGATTGGTCAAGAGCATGTATGGTCATTGCATCATCTACGTTTCAGTTGATTGATATTTGATGGCTCAAAGAGGCCTTCAGTTCTTTTATTGTTCTTGTTTGGGTTTGTTCAATCTTGGAAGAGTATCTGTCGATTTGAGTGATCAACCTTTATCAAATTGTTCCAATAGGGTATTAGAAGCTGGTTTAGTTCTCAAATTAAGCATCTCAGAGCACAGTGAAGCTTGATTTAACAGAGTCATTTCATTAAGATATTAATTGGTGAACAGACTCGACAAAAGATACTAAAATAGAGGCCATTGGCCACCAACTGACTTGGCTGGGGAAAAGAGACCGACACGGGCCACTGTGGTCAACTGCAAGACAATTGATGAAGCAAAGACACAACAAACAAACGGAGTTTCCTCAAAAATTTGACTGTAGATTCTGGCCGATGCAACCTTAATTCCTAGGCATAGCATGGTTGGGCAGAGGGACTTGAGTGATGTCAACATTTCCTGGTGCAAACCAAATTGCATCTATCTCCAACAAGTCCTGAACAACATGCTTGAAGTCATAGCATAGATCTGTAGGATGCCCTGGTGATTGGTGATATCCGCAGTGTTGGTCTGGCCTATAACCCTTTGGGAGAATTGTCGGTGGAGGCTGGGGCTCCTTCATTGTGATCAGCTTCTTATTCAATAAAAAGGGAGCAGTGATGTCAGAGAATACGGGAGCGGGATGAACACTCAATTTCATCTCTATTCAAATGTCTTCTGGTGAGAGAGGAGTCTTCCTTGGTTCTGTGGAGTTTGTTGAGGCTGCCGAGGCTGTGGTGGCTGCCTGGTTGTTGAGGCAAGTTGGGGACTAGAATAGCCGCGACCATTTGTCCATCACTCTTTTTTTTTTTTTTCTGTTATCCCTTCTTGGAGGTAGAGGAGCACGAGAAGATGATGCACCCTTTGAACCTTGGAACATGTCGAATGCCCCTATATCGTCCATGGTCGCCTCAATCCTAGCGCTACATTTGGCCATGGTACTAAAGTCAGAAATCGGCTGTGCTGCCAAGAGGGTCTTAAGTGGATGCTTGAGAGTGCGGAGGAAAGTGGTTACTTGCTCATCTTCCGGTAAAGGGGCGCTTATTTTTCCGGCGACTTCTCTCCATCGAACGGAATATTCGATGAAGGACTCATTATCCCTCTGGGACATCTTTTCCAAATCTACCATTTGCGGGACTAGATCAACATTGTATGAGTATTTAGCCAGGAATGTCTCACAGAGTCCCTCCCAACTCTTGACTTTGCTTGGATCCACCTTAGTGAACCACTGCAAGGCTACCCCTTTCAGACTTTTCAGGAACAGCTAGACCAAGAGCTTGTCATCATGTTCCAACTGAAACAGCTCTCTGCGGTAAACCCTTAGGTGCATCTCGGGACATCCCTTCCCGTTGTATTTATCAAAATCAGGTATCTTGAAATCGCGGGGCAATTGAATCCCTGGGTGCATGCACATATCTCTGAAATCTGCTGATTTACGGGTTCCTTGAACTGCCCTCACCAACTCTTCTAACTTCTCGATTCTTTCCTTGTAAGCATTTGGAATCTGTGCCAAACTGGAGGATATTTGAGCCGATCCAATATGGGGTTCATTGCCGGCCCTAGCTTCCTCCTCCTCAAACTGGTCAATGATGAGAGGTGTGATGTGGGGAATGGGTTGTGGTTGAACAGGTGGAGGTGACATGCCAAAAGTGAAGTCGGGTTGTGGTTGAACAGGTGGTGGGATAAGGTTGGTGACATGTGGCGGATTAGCATGTGATGGGCCTGGCACATCGGCCTGTTGGGGATTTGAGGAGGAGAGAGCATGTGTTACGGCCCGCATAAAATCATGCACAATGTTTTTTAACTCCTCTATGTTCTGGGCATTCTCAGTCATTCTTGCCTCAAGATTCAGGGCTTGCGGCTGTTGTGATGTCGGTGTATCAGGATCAGTCTCATGTCTATCAACTAATTGATCCATACTGTAGCTGCTTGATCAGGTATCAACAGGAGGTGCTTTTCAAATAAGTGCTCGACTCAGGGTCTGCTCTTGTAATGATTGAAAGGTATAGAGTAAGAGCTGGAGTAGATCAGAGTGAGGGAAATTGACAAGCATGCAAATGTCCTAGCAAGGTCTAATTGACGTAGGGGCAATGCCCCTAGTCTGGAAGCTTGGAATGATATGCAAGATTGAGAGATTTTTGATTTTTGATTTTTATTTTTATTTTTATTTTTATTTTATTGGGTGTGACAAGGCATATGTGATCCGATAGGGCAGACGGACGAAGGTCCGACATGCTTTAACCCAGGTTATTGGGAATCGAGGGCCTATCAGGTCAAAGTTGAGGGTAGGTCTAGTGAAGACTTATCTGCCTGAGATTTGAACCCCATATGCTATGCCGGGAAGCAGGGTAAGTTGTGTTTTATTACAAGCACAACAAAAAGGCTTAGCACATGCCCTTGGGTGGGTGCTTATCCGGGTAGAGTGTACCCGGGTAGTCAACCATGATTGGGGACAGGTATAGGGTGCAAGCAGGTTAAGGTTTAGGATAACTCCTCTCAGATGGGCTGCTTGTAGACCATACCCTAGCGTAGTCTATATGTACGAATGTTGATTTGATACAAAAGATGTTCCTTGCAGGATGAGGGGGTCACTTAACACTGTATATGCTGCTCCCCAGTATAGAACATACCTGAAAATGGATGACTGGTGTAAGCGGGAGCGTTCAGAACCGTATCCTGAGGATCATCACCCAGTAGGCAACTTCCGCGGACCTCCAAGACTTTTCAGCCACTGACACCGAGGATCATCATCTAGCAGCCTTTAGCGTAATAAGCCTGTCTGATGGTTTAATGGGTCGTTACACTACTATGATATGTATGAAGTGCACATTTACAAAAACACCCAAAAGATATAAAGAATTAGCATTTGACTAAATTACTTAGGCATTTTAATTAATATTGAGATTAATTTGGCTTAAGTTTAGGTTTCAGCTTGAACCTAGTCCCCAGCAGAGTCGCCAGAGCTGTGATCACCGGTTTTGGATCCGCTCACACAAGAGCAAATTGACTTAAGAGTCGCCACCTATTCATTCTTAGCGATAGGTCCCGGGTATGCAATTATTTCGATAAGGCAAATGGTCTATCAAAAATTAGGGTAAGTGATTCGATTAAGCCCTGGGCAAGGTGTTCGGCACCTCAGGACCCCCATTTAAGAAATGGTTACCTACTCCCTATAGTTAAGTCAAGTTTAATCTCAAAATTAATTAAATGCCAAAGTGTTTAATGAAATACTAATCTAAGAAAATAAGTAAAACAAGCTAGATTAGGAAGCTAGGGTCGAATCCAAATTGGATTGCCTACGTACTCACATAGTGAGATCAGACTGAGCGTAGTTCTGGCACTTGAGCCCCTGCTAAGGTGAGGGGGCGTGTGTGTGTGCACCAAAAGGCGGCTAATGGACCTAATCCGAAAGATTAGGGTTTTGCTTGATCGAGGTTGGTCAATGTGCAAAGGATTAGGCCCGGTAGGCCGAGGGATAGTCCGGTAGACTAGGGTGAGGCCCGATAGGCCGAGGGTGAGGCCCAGTAGGCCTGGGATGAAGTCCTGAGGCAAAAGGATGTGTTAACCGATGGTTAGGATTGCTAACCGGGGTTAAACGGGTGTTAATCATGATTAGGGTTGCTAACCAGGGTTAAAAAAGTCAAAGAGTTGATTTTTTGGTCTCTTCTATTTTTATGGATTTTTAGGGATTTTTTCATATTTTTTGTGGGGTTAAGTAGTGCTTAACCATAGTTAAAACTTAATCGGGGGCCGTTTTAACAATGGTTAAGGGTCATAGCGAGTCCAAAATGAGACCAAAGGGTATGGCAGAGCCTAGAATGGCCTCCTACCAGGTTTGGGCCATTTACAAAGCCCAAAATCAAAAAAATTCAAAATGGAGGTAATCGGATTATCTCCATTTCTCTAATTTTTTAACCAGGGTTTGTAGGATTCTAACTGCGGTTAGGGACCTCCCCTGGGTAAAGTTAAAGCAAGGTTGGAAGCTGGGAGTACCATCTTTCAAATGGTATAGGTCTCAACCTCTGAATAGGCTAGGTGTAGGTCCTACGGGGGCCCAAAGTCAGGCAAAAATGACTCTGTAGTGGCGAGAGTTGGACTGCCGACATTGTGAACAGTGTACTAACCCATGTTTGGGGGCCTGCTAACCATAGTTAGGCTTGGTTCCTGAACCATAAAATTTGCAGGGAGCTAGAGGAGGTCAAGGGCTTTCCAACAAGCCTAGGGTGGACCCTAGAGCACAAGGCATGTGGGCCCCATAAGGGCCCGAAGTCAGTGCAAAAATAAGCTAAAGTGTCGGTAATCCTTTTACCTACAGTACGAAAATAAGGCAAAAATTAATGGAGGTAAATGAACTACCGACCACTAGCAGATTTTTGCAAAAACCTTATTTTCTCCATTGGTTTTGAATCAGACAAGGGTCTAAGGATTCCCTCATGGACTGAGAGACCCCTAGACCCTGTAGGGAGCTTTCCATGCATTGGGTAGGTGTTGAACCTAAGCTTAACCTCTAGGGGGTTCCCCACACCTACGGTAAAGATGGGGGAATCCCTGTCCTTGGTTATGTAAGCTGTACAAATGAAATAAAAATAAAAGAAGATCCCCGGATCTGGACCAAGGGTCCCTTACAGTTTGGGCAGGAAGAGAAGAGGGGTGGGGGGTGATCCCTACCCTTGGCGTACTGTGACAGTGGCTGTTCAGGAGGTGGAGCTCGGCTACAGTGGTGGTGGAGCTTGGAACAAGTATAGAGGTCTGGTGGGGACTAAGGGTAAAGGCCCAAGCACGACTGGAAACTCAGGTGAGGCCAAGCCGATGTGAGGGAAGCTCTAGGAGTTTTGACAGAGTTCTCTTAGGAAAAAAGGCCCTGAGTTTGCATGGGGGGTGGCCATGTTTATATAGAGGAGATGGGAGGACCCTCAAGAGTATTATGGGCATTTAGGAAGGTAAAAGAGACCAATGGGGGAGGTCCCAAGTGGCCAGGATGGCTACAGTGCAGCCTACATACGCGATTTCTGTAAATCCAGAAATGTCGGTAATTGAATTACCTCCATTCCGAAATCAGGCCAATTTGGAATGTAGGTAATTCGATTACTGACATTATTGTTTTTATGCTACTTCGGGCTAGGCCCAATTTCACTTGGGCCAAAAGCATTATGGGCACCTACTTTGGGTTTTTCCCGCCCATTCTTGGTTTGGGGGTCGTGGGTACCACCCATGTGGTTCTCATGGGTTGAGGTGGGCCTAAGTGTGCCCTAAAGGCTTGGGCTTTGGTTTTTTTTTAGGATTTTGAACAGGCCTTGAGCCCAAAAGGGTTTGTCTTAGGTCTTGGGCTAGGTTTGAGCTAGGGCTAGGTCTGAGCTAGGGCTAGATCTAGGGTTTGGTTTAGGGCTAGGTCTTGGGCTTAGCTAGGGTTTGTCCTAAGGTTTGGCTTAGGTTTAGGGTTTTGAAATACTAATGGGCCTTGAGCCCAAGAGTTAGGGTTTGGACCGGGTGTAAAAATTAGGTGTTTACAGGGGTGTTTTGAACTTCTGCAGAAGGGACTCCATTAGGAGCTTGATGATGGACTGTTGTAGCAGTGACCATGTATGTTGTTTTCGGGACCCAAGTCTTAGCTTTACTCTTGCGCTCACTGATCTCTTTCTCCTTGTAAGCACCCTATTTTTGCACCTCATATCCCTCTTCCCGCTTCTTCAAATGCTTCAAGGTTTACCCAAGGCCCAAGCCCATTTGGCCAAACTTGTACCCAAACAACTCAATCAATCCTAATTACTTAATTCCATTACCCACGCCCAAGTAGCCAAGCCTAATTACCCAATTGTCTTAGCCAGAGCTCAATTGCTTTAGTGAAAACCTAATTATTATAGCCCAAGCCTAATTGTCATAGCTAAAGTCTAATAACCATAACTCATGACCCATCTACTGACAACTCATGATCCATAAGATCTATTCCACACACCCACTTCCATTCAACCCATATCCAAAACCTACAAACCCAAGCCCACTTTCCACTTTCTTACAAAAGACCTTTTATTTTTTCTTCAAACCCTAAAGAGCCTCATTTTTGTGTTTACACACCTTTTTAACCACTCAATCATCTCTCACCAAGTACACATCTTTTTGACTAACCAATCACCTCCCTTACATCTCTTACAACTCATTCTTACACCTCTTACAAAACAATTAATTCTCTTACACTCCTTTTGACCACCCAATCACCTCTCATCAAGTACATACCTTTTTTACTACCCAATCACCAACCACATTCATTTTGACCAACCAATCACCTCCCTTCTTCTCACCCAACCCTCTATTAATTACCAAATTGTCACAACTCCTTGAAAACTCTATAAATACAAGACCCTCACAAGCCATTTCTTTCACCTCCAAAATCCCAAGTGGAAACTCTAACTCTTCCTCATCTCACCCCGTATATTTCTTTTTAGCCTTGAAGAAAGTTAAAAGAAGCTAAGGTTTAGAGTGTGTAGAGAATTCTAGAAGCCTAGAGTTATTCACTAACTCTCTTCTTTTGTGGACTCTAAAAATCCTCACCTCTTGGAGCATTTGAAAAGAAGTCTTGGAGGAGTAGGCACTCCTCCCTTTATTCTCCATCTTCTTCTTCACTTTATATTTAGTTGTTTTTTTTTTCCTAGTCTTTTTCTAGAATTGTTTGGGAAGACTTCTCTCTTCTCAAGTTTAGTTGGGCCTCTCTACACCAATCTAATGATATAGAGAGACCCCACCTCAAAAGAAAGTAGATGTCTTTTTTTTTTCCTTTCATGTAAATATTTCTTTCTTTTCTATGTATCTACTAGTGTGGATATGGGTAGGCCCATAGAGAATGGAAGCTAAAGCTATACCTCTCTTTTCATTTTATTTCTTCATTTAGATTCTAGTCCTTCTTCTAGAATCCTTTGAAAAACTCATCATCATTCATATTTTCATATTTAGAGTCTCATTACATCATTCATAATGGTGTAAATAGACTACATTAGAGAGGAGAGGATGAGTTTTAATTTTCTTCACATGTCACTTTTTTTCATTTCTTTTTTTTTTCCTTCATGTTCTATTTTGAATTGATAAATGATAACTTAAGAACTTAAGGACTTAAAGAGGACATTATCCAAAATGCCTCATACCAAAGACAATGGTATTTGATTTATTATCAACACCAAACCAACAAAATAGGTGTTGGCAATAGACCATTTACTATTCACAATGAATACTCTCCTTTATGTCCTAAATATAATCTTTTAGCCTAACTTTTCCTTAGTCTTTCCCTTGGATTAAATTTGACTTTAGTTAAGTTTGCCAAAATCCTACCTATATGAAAATCCAAAAAAAACATGATAAAATCTCAAAATGTCAAAAACATTCAAATATGATCAAAATACCAAAAACATTCAAATATGATCAAAATACCAAAAATATAGATTTTGATCCCTTTAACTGTAGTTAGCAATTCTAACCATGGTTAGCTCATCCCTTAACCCTAGTTAACCCTCCTAACCGCGGTTAGACTTGATCTTGCACTTGACCAACCCGGTCAACTAAACTCTAGCCTCCGGGTTAGACCCTTGACCACCTTATGCACACACACACATACCCCTAGCCTTGGCACGGGCTCATGTGTCAAAACTACGCTCGGTCTGATCTCACCCCAATGTGAGTACATAGGCAACCCAACTCGGGTTCGACCCTAGTCATCTAGCTTTCTATATTTTTTGGATTAGCATTCTTTTAAACACTTAGGCATTTTAATTAAACGTTGAGATTATAATTGACTTAAGTTTAGGGAGTAGGTAATCGTTATAAAACGGGGGTCCCGGGTGCCTAACACCTTCCCCGGAACTTAATCGAACTGTTTATCTCAAACTCTGATAGACCATTTGCCTTATCCATAACAAATCACTCGGGACCTATCCCTTAGAATGAATAGGTGGCGACTCTCAAGTCAAACAATCAATGTGAAATTGGGTAGAAAAATTCATGCTCACACTCCTTATTTGGATAACTCTTAGGATTAGGATCTGTTTTTTTCCTAGCCTTGCATTCCTCCATTGAATGGCCTTGTTTCCGGCATATTTTACAGAAGGAGATACATTTATCGTATTCTATAAATTGCCATCTACCATGATCACCAATACCCAGCCAAAACCGATTAGGATTATCCTTAAGTAGATCGACTTCAATGCATGCTCTTTCCATAGTAGGTCTGGAGTAAGATTTGGTTGGATCATCCAACTTTAAAACTTTGCCAATGATACTTCCTATTGATCTCAGGGCTGATTCATTAAGAATTAGTCTAGGGATATTCCCAAAGTGCACTCCCAAATCATGACCGTATACCTCAATTATTAAATGGTTAGGATTAGAGCTGATGTGGCATTAGAAAAGACAAAATAAGCCAATTCAAGTCCTGACCCTTAGTGGCCGGTTATAAACGGTTAGGATTAGGGGGTACATTCGGGAGTATATTTGGGAGTATCCATAGACTAACGCATTCATTAAATAGATGGATTGGGAGTTTAGGGAAGCTCACCCAGATCTGAACAATAGAAGGTTCAACGCCTGATACGAATGTTGGAGACCATTTCAGAAATCGAAACAAGAAACCTCCGATGTAAATAACCTCCTTAAGACATACCAATAGGAAATCCTCCTCTAAGGAGAATCGGAACAGAAGATGCCGAGCTCTAATCGTATAGTATCTCTTACATGTATATATCTTTATAAAGTCAAGAAGTAAAACTAGATAAATTCACGTTCTTCATCATGTCTAAATCTATAGGTAAGTATCAAAAGTGTTTAACAAAATAAAAAAAATATCAAAAGTGTTTGTACACATAGTGCTATGAATATTAAGTTCAAAGAGTGAATTAAGATTCTAGGAGAAATTTATTATTTTTGTAAGGAACATAGTAATTTAAATCTTACGCATATTAAGTTCTAAGAGTGAATTAAGATTCTAGGAGAATTTTTTTTTTTTTAAAGGAAAATGTTTGCATTTCGCTATGTATAGAATGCTGGTCCTCATTGGTCCATGCTACCTTTTTAACACCCACTAACCGTGGTTAAGATTCACTCACACCTAGGTTCATCCATCCAACCTAAGTTCTTAGAAAAAAATTTATTAACTATAATTTAGTTAAACTTAACCATAGTTAAATGTGACGAAATGGGAAGGCATTTGGCTATGTAGCCGAATGCGGAGTTCAGTAATCAGTGCTTTTTTGTAATACCTATAATTCTAAAGCTAAAATCAGGATCAAAAGTGTCAATCATTGCCACTTTTTAGAGATGGATCACAAATTTCTGGTAGAAATTGGAATGGACCACAAATTTCAGCTAGGAATCTCCTATTTCTAACTGCAAAGGCTTTAGTGTTTCCTTACCATTATTATGTCTTTATAATCAAATATTGCAAAAAAAAAAAAATGGTCATAGCGGCTACACTTTCTTTTAAATTCACTTTCTTCAATTTGAAAACACGTGTTTTATCTTCCATTTAGAAAAAGATCCATGTTTTGAACCACTACATTTTATCACTTAAAAAGAAAGTGAGTATTCAAAGAATTTGATGCTAGCATTATCCCCAAAAAAAGGAACAATGCACTAAAAACAATGGGGATGAAAAACACTAAGAGAACACTGACAAATAATTGACTAAAAGGAAAAATATTAAAGCATTCAACATATTCCCTTTTAATAATATTATACTTTTCTTGTTTACTGAAATTTCTGAGGTTCGTTTATTCTGAAAATGAGTAAGAAAATGCATTTCAATGACAGAAAAATCTCTTAGAATTGACCTTATTTCCCACTAGGAATTCTTGTTTTGTACAATTGATGAGGTGGTTTATTCTGAATGGGATGAAAGCACTAAAACAGCAAAACATTTTTTTTTGGTAATTAAAGGCAAGGACTAATCCCTTTGGGTGTCCAGGGCACAAGATGATGTCCAGGGCACATTTTTTTTGGTAACTAAAGGCAAGGAGTAATCCCTTCGGGTGTCCAGGGCACATTTTTTTTGGACTTTCCTTTGGGTCAGGGCACAAGATGATGATCTGCAGTTCACAGAATTAGTCCAAATTCTGCATATCGGTAGAGTTGTAATCACTTGTTCTTATAATATTACCGGGGGACTTTTGTTCTACTATTAAGAGAGCATCTCAGGTCATCACAGGTAATATTCTAATACTACACGTAGGTCATCTGACTTTTGATCTAATATTTATTTTCGTTGAAGAGATATTCTAAACACACACATCAAATTGAGGTAACCGCTATGGTATCATAAGAGTAAACCCACACAATCATTCCAAAAGGATCTGACTCAAAGGAGGGTTTGTGATTCTTCTAATATTCACGAGCTTACAAATTGGGCTGCACAAAGCCCGATCGGCCCGTTGGTGAGGCTCGGCTCAGCTCGGCCCGAGATCGGTCGGAATTTTAGACTCGAACGGGCCAAGCCAAGCCTAAAAAAAAACTGAACGCTCAATCAGCCGAGCTCGGGCCAATCCCTATGCGGCTCGGCCTGGCTCGATCAAGGTTTGGTTCGGCCCGAACTCGGCTCGGCTCGAATATTATTAAAAAATAAAAATAAAATAAAAATATTATTTATATATATCATTATTATATATAAATATTATTATTTTAAAAAAAAAGATTCAATCCGAGCTCGAGCCGAGCCAAGCCCGGCTCGAGCTTGAATCTATTCGGGCCGAGCCGAGCTTCAAGCCACGATTTTGAATTCCGGCTAAGCTTTGGGCCACACTTTCAAGCTCCATTTCCAGCTGAGCTGGGCTTCGGGCCTCGATCAAATTCATTCAAGCCGAGTTGGGCTTGGCCAAGGCCGGTCAAGCCTGGCCGGAATACAGCCCGACTTACAAACAAAGGATCGTAGATAAGCACGTTATAGGTCAACTATAATAAAAATAAAAATAATTTGTGGACACCAGTCTGCCTGCTTGGCTTAATGGGCTAAAACCGGATCAATCGGATTGAATACGGGAGGCTTCAATCCCACTCATAGGTCAACACATGTCCCTATTAATTCTAATTAATTGTGGTTAAAACTCACCAACTCTCAAGGTTAAATAATGTGACTTTAATTTTTTTTAAAATTCCTACCTTAGGAGTTAAAATTTTGAACTAGGGTTGAAAGGACAATTAAATGAGCTTTGTGAGTGCCAAGTGAAATTGGACAGGATCTGGAATCGGGGGGGACTGCTCATCTGATCTCAAAAAAAAATCAAAAAACAGAGTAGTGATTTCCATGGGTACGTTTTCCCATCAAAAAATCTTTAACCTAGGGTTAAAATTCACCAACTCTCAGGTAACATTTTTCTAGTTTTGAAACTGAAGACCGAAGTAATTAGAACGTTTTTTCTACTTTTGGAGACTGAAGTGTGAAGACCCAAGATAATCACAAGTCTTCTAGATCTACCGTGTTTATTTTTTTTCTAATTAGTCTTCCAGGTCTACAACGTATTTTTATTTCCGTTATCTTTTTCTAATCAGAAGTCTTCCAGGTCAATCTTTTTTTCGTTTTCTAATCAGAAGCCTTCCAGGTCTACCGTTTTTCTTTTTTTTTAGTAATCAGTAGTCTTCATGTTCTACAGTGTTTGGAGTATTATGAAAAGACTTGAATCTCCTCAAATTGGTACTGCGAACGAGGAGACCATTAGCACCCACTCATAAGGAGATTTTTGCACCTTAGCCAAGGGTTTGGTTAGCTTGCACATACTTTGTGTTAGAATTGTCTCAAATTCTGCAGCGGGGCTAATAGTCGCTTGAGGGAGATCAACCAAGGGTCAGGGAAGGTTTCCAGAACAGGGCCGCTCGAGTAGTGGCCAAGTTCCACTCGAGTAGTGGCCAAGTTCCACTCGAGCGGCAGTCGAGGACAGTTAGAGATTTTTTTATGGAGTAAACCACTAGAGCGGTCTAACGCAGCCGCTCGAGCAGAGGTCGCACAATTAGGTTAATTAATCATGATTTCTTATCCTATTATAAATACAATTTTTGTATTAAGGTTTCATATGTTGAGGCAAGCAATTTGTGAGAGAAAGGGGTCTTGTTTGAGAGGCTAGGAATCTATTGTAATCACTTTACTTCGATTTAGTGAAGTAGGTGATCTCTATGTGGATGTAGCCCATATTAGGTGAACCACGTATATTTTGTGCATTCTTTATATGTTTGTTGTTATCTATTTATAGGTTCCTTTCACCATAAATTGGTAGAAGAGACAAGTTATTTCGAAGTAATGACAATGAAAAATTCCAATGCCAAGTTCGATGTTGCAAGATTCGATAGGAAAAATAACTTCGGATAATGGCAGAGTAGGGTAAAAGATTTGTTGATATAACAAGGTTTACAGAAAACACTTAAGGGTAAATCAAAGATGCCAGAATCAATGCCTGATGAAGATTTAGGAGATCTAGTATTAA
>JABCRI010001239.1:0-41237 GCA_015143295.1 Tetracentron sinense
GAAGAAAGTGACTCGCGGTCGTCCGGGCGCGCGCTCCAATCCAGGGGGCATGTGGAGACGGATGTGGTTTCGATGGTGAGGCCCCAGAACCAAGCGGCGCGCTCCCCCCCCCCGGCGACAAGCCGGCGAGGGGTGGTGGGGTGGTGGGCAAGGGGGGGAGGCCATGCGGGGACAGGCCTGCCCGTTAGGAGGCCGAGAACGAGCGCCAATGGGGGGGGCTATGAGAGGGGATTGGGAGACTGGAGAGGGGGGGGGCAAGGATAGAAAGGGTAGTGCCGCCCTTATTCAGAATTGAAGCCTTACATCGGATCGCCATATTAGGATGATTATGTTTGCAAATAGTTTCATGCAGGTGGCGCCTCATGCTACGACTCAGGTGTCAATGAGGTCTATCGCCCTCAAAAGTCCCCTTGACAACCATGGTGTAGACACATCATTTACAACTTTATTACTCCGGTTTGTGGTTTATTTGGGGAGTTTTGACATTCCAACATGCGAGTACAGTGACCCCTATGACCCTGATGGTTATTTTATATCACACGTCATTTCTACTTCTGTGACCGATAGTGGACCTATTTTTTCTGGTGATTTTTGTTTGATTTCTTTGACGAACAACAACGTCCTTGCATTCTGACTGTCTTTCAATAGTTTTTTTTTGTTGGCGGTTTTGGACCAAGTTCAAAACCCGTGAGTCACCCGAGAAACCGGCCGAGTCTCTCGACTTCGACGAATTTCGAGCGAGTCCGCCTCGAAACTCGAAAGGACGGACTATTTGCCGAAGTTACTCGAGTGACTCCTTCGATCAAACCAAGTTTTCTCGACTTCACTGGACTAGGTCGAGTCACAGAATGGTATTTTTATCATTTTTTTTTAAACTAAACTCGAACGTCATACTATTTTTGCATCATATTTTTTTGGTGCTACAAAGACAACCTACTATTAACAGGGTTTCTGTTAAACCTAGCTAGTTTATAGGTTTGAGGTTGTAACTAGCGTACTTTGA
The DNA here is from genome assembly GCA_015143295.1 of Tetracentron sinense. Taxonomy (NCBI): domain Eukaryota; kingdom Viridiplantae; phylum Streptophyta; class Magnoliopsida; order Trochodendrales; family Trochodendraceae; genus Tetracentron; species Tetracentron sinense. The sequence goes on from JABCRI010001239.1 coordinate 1,004, forward strand.
GTTCTTTTAAAAAACCCATGTTTTTCAAGTTATTACATATATAGATTCTGAGTTGGATCGAGTCGAATTTTTTCGAGTTTTCCGAGTTATTCGACCTGGCTACTTTTTTTCCCCTTTTTTTTTTTTTTTTCCCGAGTCGAGTTTTCGGGTTTTGATCTATGGTTTGGATTATAGCAAAATGTTACATTTGTAATTTTATATCTCATAGTGGTATGATCTTAAATGTTAAGGGCTTACCACTGCTTTGATATATTTGGTCCTTTTCTCCTTGTGTGACATATTTGCGCTGTTCAAATGATTGATGTTATGATATTGTAGTCCTTGATTGATGTTGATCTTCTCTGATTCTATTCAGGAAATTCCTCACTTTCTCATAGTTTATATTCATTTGCTTTCTAGTAATGCTCAGATATTTTCTTTTCTCTCATAATAGCTAGGTCCATGGTGTGTATGAACCCTCACCTGGTGCAGCAGAAAGGATTGCCTTGGTCTTATGGGGTTTATGTCCCTACTATTCCTGCACTACGGAAGTAGTGTCTTGCTTTCACCCGCATCATCTCAAATTTGACCCTCAATCTGTTTCATACAATTTTTCCACTCTTTATTTTTGGTGTCATAATGTTCGTTATCTTGTTTTTTTATTATTTTTTAAATATTTCTTAAAATTAATTAACATAATTTATTTCTTCTTTGTTTTCTTTTCTAAGTTTCTAGGGATTGGGGAACTTTTAGTGAGTTGTGGTATAGATGGGGGAGGCGATTAAGATTTTCGAGGGGATTCGAATTATGGGATAACGTAATCGACTTGCTACTGGTATGACAACACTCAACATCTAAATCGATAACTTATATGCATGAAGTCCGTGATTTTTATCTTCTTAGAAATGGAATCCTCATATGAATTTTGGTATGAACTTATGTCTAGAAAGAAAGCCGAGCGGCTGTTGAACTCATCATGCAAGACTGTCCGAAATGCCAAGACCACGAGGTTTATGGGTATGTGACTTGTTTTATCAAAGTTATATTCTTTCAGATTTCATTTTGGATTGGTTGTAAAATTATGTCCAAAATGCCCATGACTGGTTTATAATTATGTCTTTATATTAAAGGCATTTATGTCCTTACCTGCTTATTATTAATATATAATAAAACAAAGGGTAGTGATTAGCCCTACCACGCATTTGACTATTTAGTCAAATGCACTGTCCACTTTCCCTTTTAACACCACCTTTTAACTATGGTTAAGCGGTAAAGAAAATTAGGGTTAATTTTTTTTTTTTTTTTCGTTTCTAAAAGACCAAGGTTAGATTGCTAAGAGTGAGTGAATCTTAACCACAGTTGATGGGTGTTAAAAAAGGGGCCTGTACCAAATGAGGACCGCACATTCCACCTAATTGGAATGTGGCGGTAAGTTAAACATTTTCCTAAAACAAAAGAGGGGTGTACGACTCCATTCAAGCACCCACTCTCATTTTCTCTTCTCTTCTTCCTTACAAACTCTAGATTCTACTTGGTATCAGAGCATACGAAAATTCAAAGATTAATACACTCTTCAGAAGAACAAAGAAGACAAAGGCTCGAGGGTGGCGTCAGCAGGCCGTATGGCCGGCATTAGCATTCGTACAATCCCTCCAATGGTCATAAAACTATCATTTTAGAAAAAAGTATTTTAGGGAAATTGTGGTATTTTTTTATAATTTATTTAGAAGATCTTGATAATGATTAGTATATCAATATCATCGAGCTCGAGTTAACTTAGGGGTTTCATCTCGTATGGCTTCTATATCAGACAACTCTGGTATGCAGATTAGTACAATGAAGCTGGATGGCAGGAATTATTTGGAATGGTCACAATCCATCAAGATGCTTATTGGCAGCCATGAGAAACTCGGTTACATCACAAGAAGGATTGTGTAGAGTAGTGTGGCTGATCTGTCACTTGACAAGTGAGAATCTTAAAATATCACTTTCATGTCTTAGCTTATTGCATTCCATGCAGCCACATGTGTCTTGTGGTTTCATTTTTCTTTAGACAACCAAAGAGACTTGGATTACTAAGCTGCTCAAACGTATTCACAGACTCATAAACATTGCTAAGATCTACCTATTACGGCAAGAATAGATTCCCCATCTCCGCCAGGGAGAAAGATCCTTTGCAGAATACTTTGCTAGCTTTCGTGGCATGAGGAGCTCGAACATTATCAGATGTTTGAGCTATGTGCACCTTTGATGGAAGAAAGTTACAGAAGATTGACTGCATAGAACAAATATTTGAAAATTTTTGTTCAGTTTAACCCAGAATTTGAGTTGGCTGGGTCCAAATCCTAAGTAAGGAAGAGTTTCCCTCTTTGAATCAGCTCTATGCACTTGTTCAAGGAAAAGAGTAGGCGATCGGCGATGCATCGATCCTCCAACAATTCAAAGCATTTTACCTTGGAAAAAGACATATCGTGGGATATATTGTTTTGCGGGGGAATAAATCGCACGTCGAGGGAAAGAATTCAAAAAATATGAACACATTTCAGTGAAACTTCAGGAAATGTTAAAATAGATGTTAATAAACCATTTGATAATTAAATTTTTTTATAAAAATAATGTACATAGAGATGCAATGGGAAGGGGAACAAGATGTGCGTTGACGACAATGCATGATTTACTAATATTGATATAAACTTACATAAGATATTTAATACACCCTTAATCGATCATAACAATAAAAAATACACAATCAAAGTTTCATACATAATACATTCATGATCTAACCCACCCTCAAGAACTAAAACCAGAGCCACATGGAGTTAAGCTAAAAAAATGAAAAATTTGAGTTTTCCCCAATTTCCCTTCCCTAAAGTAAGAAATTTGAATTTTGAACTTAGAAATCTATTTGATGCATTTGCACTAGTTTAGGATTATTGACACTAATTATGCAAAATTTCAATCTAATTTGAAGAAAATTCGTATCTTTTTTGGAAATTTCACTAAAGGTAGTGCAAATGAGTTGCACTTGACTCTGAATGACAAATGTAGGTTAATGTGGGTACCAAAGTGAGTGATTTCTCAAGAAAATGGAAATTTGCTCAAATTGTATTAAAATTTCCAAAATCCCTCATTTTTGGTTGATATTTCCCTCTTTTATTTATAAAGGGGCGAAATATCGCTTACTTATGAAAGATATATTGGAAATATCATAAATGCCAGGTGGTGCGATATTTATCGGAAATATTGAGGATATTTAGAGATATTTTGTAAAACAATACATGTGCGTTATTTCCCACCCCTGCGATATTTGATAGATATTTGGGATAACTCGGAAATATTTCAAACCATGCACCAATGTTACCTCCTGTGGGGAGTCGTTTACCTCGCCTTCTTATCCTTAGAATCCTTCGAAAGAGATGTTGTCAATTTTCAGAGAGGAGCTTGAGCACCTTAGGCAATTACTTTTATAGATGGATCACTCAACCGGATCCACCACTTTCCTTGCTTAGATTACGCTAAAAAAAAAGTTCTTGCACTTCTCATCCAATCTCTAATTTTGTCTCATATGATTCTCTTTCTCATTCTATTCAAGTCTTTGTCTCATCTTTGTCTTCAACGTCTATTACATCTAGTGTGACAGAAGTGTTGTAGCACCCCAAATGGAAGGAAACCATGTGGGAGGAAATGAAGGCGCTCACAAATATAGTACTTGGAAACTTGTCAATGCCCTAAAGGACTAGAAACTAGTTGGGTGCAAGTGGATATTACTGTAAAATACAAGACAAATGGTATTATTGACAGATACAAAGCGAGGTTGGTGGCTAAGGAGTTCACATAGACCCAAGTATAAACTTCGGTCGCTAAGGAAGTTGACACGTTTTGAGCAAGGTATTAAACTTCGGTTTCGGTATTAACATCGGTCGCTAAGGAAGTTAACACATTTCAAGGAACTTTAAGGAAGTCCAAAGAAGTTCTGTAAAAATTAACAAGTCTAGGAAACATTGGAAATCTAAGATGAAACTTTAGAAATTTAATACTTAAGCTTAAATACACATTTAGAATTCATTATATTACCGATGCAAACATGCAATACTTAAATATGAGAATTATGTTAAGTGATATGCATTATCTGCTTGTCTGAGTTGTAATTTCTTCTTGATATATCTCTATATTGTCAAAAAAATTTAACTATATTTTATCCTCTTTGTCAAGTGAAGGAGATATGTATTCTCTTTATTTTTCAATGATTATCCATGTTAATTGTTTTAGAAACCTGAAAAACTTATGAATGCATATTTAAGTTGATAATTAATTGAAATTCAATTTAGTTTCTAAACCTATTTTAATTTGCAATTGATGAGCTCAATGTTTCTACATGACTGAATCAATATGTGAAGAGGAGGAGATGAGTAGTTAAATAATTTTTAATTTATGAAATACTATTAAGAAATTATTTAATTTTTTAATATTACTAAAAAGCCCTTATGGACATAATATCAGACAAAATTATTAGAATAATAAAATTATACTTTATAATAAGGTTACTGCTAGCAACACTCTCTTTTAAAGCTAATTGTATTTATAATAAGGTTAATGATAGGGACACATGACTTTCCTTACGAAGAAAGTAAGTTTAAAGTGAGTGGGAACTATCATTACCCTTTTAAGTTAAAACTTAAAAGCCATTTAATTTACAAACTTTTTCTATATACTTTGGTTAACTTCCATCGAAATTCTGTATTTTCTCAACACTTTTTTCCTAATTTTGGTCGAAGTTCATCGAAGTTTATCATGAAATCCATTATTTTTAAAATACAAGTGCATTTCGCTTCGGACGCCGCGGAAGTCGACTTAATTCGGTCAACTTCGGCGGAATTGAGTCAATTCCGCTGAAGTTATCAAGTCGATCATTTTGATAACTGTGGTTATTAAGTGAAGAATTTTTTTAATAAAAATACACAATGCACTCTTTACTCTTTAGTGAACGAATTTCCTATGTGAAAAGTTATCTATTATAGATGAATTTTACATGTTGGAGCACACAATCCTTGTTGAGGTGGAATATTGCATTTTGGAGCACTTTTTATAGGTCTTGGAAAGTTTTTTTTTTGATCGGTAATAGGTCTTGGAAAATTAAACCAAAGAATATGAAGTCTTTTGGATTAGGTTCAAAAAAGGTTTATCACTGACTTCTGATCATACCAGAAGTTATTAATGGTGGCGGCAAAGGGGATTAGGGTAGCATGCGTCAAGAATTTTTCACAAATGAGGCCAATTAGTATTCACCTTTTCTGGATGAACTGACTTTGCAAACATGATAGAGGGGAGAGTTTAGCTCGTTAATCTGAATGATATACTTGTGTAAGTGCCTCATAAAGTCTTTGGGTTAAGGAATATTATTCAATTCCATAGGTTTACTGAAATGAGATTTTCTCCCCTGTATTGGTTGTCTTGTCGGTCTCTTGGAGGGATATCCTGCCTTTATTGGTAGGGAAAATTTTGGCCACTAAATCACAAATTTTAGAACAAAAATACTTTGTTCCTTGATTTTAATATTCCTCACATGCAACTGAGTCATATTTTCTTGTTTTATTAACAAAATTTTATTTTATATAGTAAAACATCTAGTTTGTTCAAGAATCAAGATGTTTAATTGGTAAAACTGGAGAAGCTGCAACTGTGAATATTTTGGTTACTTGATAGTTGACCCACCTTGAGTTCACCAGTTTCAATCAAGTGGCTCATGTCTATGAGTGGGTGAATAAGTCTGGCTCTTAGGTTGCTAACGGCGGAGGGCCATTTGTCTAATTTGTCTCACTATCCTTGGTCTTTTAATCTTCCATTTGTTTCTTTTTGTCTTGTGATGGAATTATAGATAAAAAAATTTCAAGAGTACCTAGTGTATCTCCTATATCATAAACTTTTTTTTTTTCCGATTGGCAACAAAACAATTTAGTATGTAAAATACAAATCACAAAGCATTTTATAAAATAAAAATATAATCTTTCGTAATACAGATCACAAAGCACCACTGAACACAATTATTTAAACTGTTAAAATTAGGAAGAACTGGGGTAACTTCCTACAATATTTTTTTCTATGTTTGCCATAAACTTTCCGTTCGACATATGAATTGTTCTGATGCTGCTTTAACTTTCTGGACCTGTCTGTTGTGTCAGTGCATAAGCATGAGCATAACTTTTTGTTTTTTGTGAGATAATATATATATGGAAAAGAATTGAATGAAGAGATGAACTATATTTTGCACGTCTCATAAAGTTTTATAGTCTCTATAATTGATTTGCATATTGTAATGGTTATTTTTCTAGGTGTTCATTGGGTGATGTTACAAACAACGATGCCTGCTACGAAAAAGCATTACTAGTTTCAAACAATAGGTCTGCTCGAGCAAAGGTAATTTTATTTCTAGTTAATCAATCCATTAGTACGTTTCTAAAATGATATTATTCTCACTAATTTTTCTTAGTTGACAGCGGTCTCTTGCTCGTAGTGCATACAATAGGGGGGATTATGAGACATCTAAAATTCTATGGTATTGAAATTTGAAGATTTACTGTCACTTGGTTTACTGTGAACTTATTATTTATTAGGCTTATCTTAATCTGCATTAGTTCTATAATTGATCAGGGTTTATATAATTTATGAGGGTGTATAATGTTTTCGCCTCGATTGCATTTCAGGATGTCTGCAATGGCCTTAAATTCTTTGTATCCAGATGGATGGTTTGCACTTGGTGCTGCTGCGTTGAAGGTAACTTCACTTAACATACATTTGTTATCTATCCTCAGGTTTGTGCAAAATTATGTATCAAATCTTAAAAATGATAAGAGGGAGTTGACACCTTAAAAACTAATATTCAGGTGGGGCCTTCTTGCATTCCTTTACAGATTTATGTGCTAAAATTTTGGCTATGTATCATTTCAACAGTTCTGTGAACACTTCTGAAAATAGGAAGCTTATTGCTGTAAAATGTGATAATTGTCTAAACGTCGTTCTAGAATGATAATATGCTTGTTTTATATGGAGTTGATAAAAGTGTCTGATGGTGGACTTGATAGAAGTGACTGATAGTGATTAGTATTCTGTATTAACTTCATGGTATAGCTGCATGCTTGTTTCTACTGTAAGTATATATATGCATTGCAGTTTCAACTTTTCACTCAGTTCGTTATTAATTTTGAATCTAAACTAAGTTAAGGATGTAAAAAAATTCGTTACGGATGCATTATATCATAAGCTATTTAATTAATCAGTGAACTTCTAGACTTAAAGCATCAACGGAAGGAAATAAATTCGTTTTAATATGTGAAATTTTATTGGATGATGCAGGCTCGGGATATTGAGAAGGCACTGGATGGGTTTACTCGTGCTGTTCAACTTGATCCTGAAAATGGAGAGGCTTGGAATAATATTGCTTGTTTGTATGTTCTTTCGACTTGATGATAGTTCTCAGTTTCCACAACATTACGTGTGCATCTAGTAGCATTCAATCATTGAGAATATCTCATATTTTTCAGATTCATTGCTCTGCAAGATATACATGAGATATTGCACTGCTTCGCTGGATTCCAAATTTTTGAACTGACTCTAGGTCCATCTAACATCATTTATCTGCCAATATATCTCGGCCTTCCCTTACATCGATTGTTAACTATATTTACCGTTCGTTTCATGCATCCCTTCTTGATAGTCTTGAGATTATGCAAATGAATAGGTTAAGAAAATATACGAAATACACTTATGGATCAAACAATTTATAGGTAGAACATTAAACTGAAGCATAAATTAGTCTTCCAAGGAATGATGGTATACGTGCTAACTGCCATTGTGCTTAAATTTCATCTACACTCTGCTATCATGTTTAGTAAATTATATTACACATAAATTCTGCAGACATATGATCAAGAAAAAGAGCAAGGAGGCTTTCATTGCGTTTAAGGAAGCATTGAAATTCAGGTTCTCTCTCTCTCTCCTGTTTGTCGTTATTATTGCTGTCCTCATGCCAAGTTTGAGAAATAGTGAGCTTGACTAACCATGACTCGATAACAGACGGAACAGCTGGCAATTGTGGGAGAATTACGGCCAAGTTGCTTTGGACATCGGAAACTTCAGTCAGGTATACTTGTACATATATACCAATCAAATATATATATATATATATTTTAAGTTAATGAGCATGTTTTGTCGTAAGTCAAAAGGGTTAATGCAAAATTAAAATTGTGGAGCAATATCTTGGGATCCAAGTGGTTAAATATAAGTCTGACGAAAATAGAACAATTGGCAATTTTGGGATGGCTAAGTTGCGTGGACAGTGGAAACTTCAGTCAGGTAAATTTTATATATAATTTGAGTAAATGAAAAATTAGAATTGAGAAGGAATATCTATAAATCTAAGGGTTTCAAAATAAGTTAGAACACAACAGAATATATTGAATGCAACTTTTGTAAGGACATGGGTAGGGTTGCAGCAATAGTTAAGATTGATGATCGTGGAATACCATAAAGTGACTAGTTCCAGTATCTCGACTCTATTATTAGATAATGCAGAGTGTGGATGAATTTTACTAATAATTCAGATGCGACTCGTCTTGTGACAAACATACTGACAAAGTCGAGGTTCGGGAATAATTCGGTAGTTCGGAAACATTCAGGAAAAATTAGAAAAAACCGAAAATAAATAAATTAACAATTATAAAAATATATCCAACAATTTGATTTGAGAATTATACAAAATAAGTAGTTTACTTGCCGAATTAAACGAATTGTTCGCGTCGTTACAATTTATACCCGAATTTCAAAAATAATTTTAAATAATTTGGCACACCTAAACTTCGCGAATAATTTGGTAGGGATAAAATTTGCAAAATTTTAAAAAAGTTGGCGAATTTTATTAGTATGACAATGATGTTATCCACATATACAAGAACAAGGACTTTCCCAAAATGATTGGATTTAATAAATAAGGGAGTGGTCGAACACACAACGATGAAACCTAGTTTAGTTGGTAAAATCTCTTGGCGTCGTACACTCGTATCAGAGACTTTGGATTGAATCCCACCTGCATCAGGGTTGGGGGGTTTATGGGTGGGGGAGGGCTACCTCTCATTGTGTAGCCCGTAGGTCATGTGGCCTCCAATGAACCAAAAAAAAAGAAACCTAAGCATTAACTACACATCTCTAAAGCACTCAAACCATGCACATGGAGTTTTTTTCAGTCATGAAGTGCTTGCTTAGGGCAACAAATGTGATTGTGGGGATAGGCCTGAGGGAGGCCACGTGATTGTTCCATTTACACCTCGTCCTTCAATTGTCCATGGAAAAAGACATTTTATTTGTCTAGCTGATAAAGAGAACAGTGAAAACGAGTAGCTAGCATAAAAACCAATCATATGTTTTTCATGTTTGCAACTGGGCTAATTTTTTTTATCATAATCGATTCCTTATTATATATTAGCGTTTTGCAACAAGTCAGTGCCCTGAATTGTTCCCAATGTCATCAGTTTGTAATTTACTTTGTAAATCTGTTTGCAACCAATAAGGCAATAACATAAACCTGATTACTAGGGCCACTTATGAGTGGGATTAGAAATATCACTCTGTTGTCCATTGTTTGTGAGGTATCATTATTATCATGGGCCTAGTTCTTCTATCATGGCATCAATCCACTGTTCATTAGATTTGGGAACTTTAATAGTAGCCATGTGCAATGGTGCATGTAGTTCTGTGTAGAAAGGAGGAAACAGATCCACATTCCCATCCATCATCCTTTTGCATGGGCATTGTGGAGGTTCTTCATATCTCTTTTCAACCATCGACCCAAGAAATGTGAGGGATTCTTTGGTGGGTCTAGTGGCTCTTATGGGCATAGAGGTATAATTTTATGGAAAATGCTCCCATTGGCCATATGGTTAGGGTATTTGGAAAGAGAGAGACGTGATAATTTCTGAAGATGTAGATTAATCTCTTTTGATGACATGGTGTGATATTTGGTGGATGTGATTCAATAATCGTCATTTTTGTACGAGTTTTTGATACAAAAGCATTGACTTTTATATGTAGAGGGAAATAGGGAATCCATTATATTTACTGTCACGCCCCAAAATACCCCCAAGGAGAATGTGAGATCTTGGACGTGACTTACTTATCAAACCATCCTGTTAGGAGCATTTAAGGCAATCTAAATTCTGAACCTGAAAATTTCTTCAATTAATAATATTAAATAAATTCATGATCCATAACTGCAACTGAAATATAATAAAATCCCCATCACCTATCATGATTCTAAATCATCAACTAAACTAAATATAAATCCAGAATAACTCCAATTACAATCCTTATTAAATCCAACAACTACTAATAAAACAAACTCAGTAATAAGGCCATCGATTGAGATCCCGTTCCTCTTTGGGATGATCACTTTCAGGTTCCTCTATATATTCCTCTTCTTCCCACTGTCCGGGTGCACAGATATCAAAACCAGAACCTGCCGACAACAAAGTCATCGATTGAGTAATAGTTTACTCCGCGTATATAACAAACAATAGTAAACAATATCTTAAACATTAACTTATATGCATTTAACAATTCATACTTCAGTTCACATACATAAATCAGAGTGCGGAAAAGCGAATAGGTACATTATGTCATTTACTTCCTTTTCTTTCTTTCTTTCTTTCCTTACTTTCTTACTTTTCATACTTCTTTATCGTTTTATGAACAACACATCCACATGCATCGGGTAATAAATTAAAATACTACTTTACCATATATGGAAAGCAGAGTAGTCAAGACGTCTAGGTGATGCCTAGGCGATTAGCCCCGGCTAGGCGAGGCGTTGCCAAGGCGATAAATTTAATATAAATATATATATATCACGTATATATATTATTATATATAACATCCAAAAGACCATATATCACGTATATATATTATTATATATAACATCCAAAAGACCAAAACTCCACACCCACATTCCACAAAAATACAAAATAAAAAGTCTATTACAATCATTCATCACATAACCAAAGACATGTTGACATAGTGGAGAATTAAACACTTCAAAATCTGAGCTAAATACCCAAATTTGTGTCATGATATTTTTAGTAAAAAAATTGATATTTTTAGTGAAAAAAGTGATTAAAAATCTTATTATTTCTTCGTTACATTTTTTTTAATTTTATTTATTTATTGAGATATTTTGGATTTTTTATTTATTTATTAGGATCGCCCGCCTAGAGGGGCGCCTAGGCGACGCAGACCCAAAATCGCCTAGGCGACGCCTTGACTACACTGATGGAAAAGGGTTACTATATTTTACTTTACTGAGATACCACCCTTCGTAGTTCGTACATTATCTGGCACGGACGGCTTAGTACATTTTCCGGTACGACGGCTTACTTACTTTGGCATACTTATCACCTTTTTGATGGTATTCGGTGGTGCTAAACATAATCATGCATTATCACTTTCGTGTGTTTTTTTTTCTTACTTACTTTGCTTTTGGCCTTACTTGTAATCTTATTAGTGCCCTTAATTTCCTCTTCATATATGTGCATATTTTTCATTGGTGAGCATGGTTTTAAAACTCGCCGAAACGCAAAACCGTGCCTTTATGGCTTTTTCCCGAAAAAAATACGTATCGTCCGAAACCTTTACGTAATGGTTTCGGTTGTAGGACTCGTTAGCCACACCACTCACGATTCATGCAAATAAAAAAAATCCTCTATAATTTGTAAAAAAACTAAAATCACATTTTCTAACCTGTTAAAAAACTATTGATAGAAAAGACTTTGTATTTGGTATTTTGCGATAGAGGTCTTGCTTGATTAAATTAAACTTGTAATCACTAAACACTAAATGTTTATATTTTAAAAGGTGCATTAACATTAATTTTAACATTTCCTGAAGTTTCACCGCAAAATTCCATGTTTTGCCCTATTTTTTTGCCATATTTTCAAAAATCTATTTTTTTGCCATATTTTCAAAAATCACCGATAAACAATATATCTTGCGATATATCTCTGATATATCTTTTACCGCGGCTCGACATGTCGAGCGATATCGACATTCAAAACCTTGACGAAATCGAAGCACGTCCTCCATCATTCGAAGCCTCTCAACTGTTTGAATTATTAGAAGTTGGAGCGATTGGTGTATGCGCATTATAATATAAGGTTGCAACTAAAGAACCTCACTAAGGATGCTCAGAGGGGCAATGTATTATTCGATCCCATAGACCTTAGCTAATCTTTAATGATGATGATCCATTAGTTGAGTGGTCAGGCGATCTAGGAGAGGCGGTGTTGGATGAATCAAGAGATCCTTTCAAGCTAATAAATTTGTGCGAGGTGTGTGGATGCGTGTAAGTAGGGTCAAGTGGAGTTGGGCTGAGCAAAAGAGGACATCATAACGTTGGGTATAGCAACACCGTTGGGACTAGTGGGGCTGGACTGAGTGAGCTTGGAATGACTAGGGCTGGGACTAATAGAAGTAATGATGATGATAACGAGTTCGATGAACTGATGAAGACTTCAAGGACTCAAGTCGAGGACAAAGCAAAAGATGCAACTACTAGTCACGATAACGATGATGACGACGGTGAGGAGGGGATGTTAGGAGAAGTTCTATGGGCAATCACGTTCACAACCATAGGAGTCATGAGTAGGGGAAGCATGCTATTGTATTTACAGAGGAATAGTACTTTGACCATACCATCCAAGGCAATAGTCATGGCCACGTATGTCCTCTCTTGGTCATGAAAGCCAGACGCACGAGAAATGACGACGTGGTATTAGGCGACAGGCTGGACATGGTGATTATAGGCAGCCACGAGGCATGTATGACATAATACATGGGATAAATAGAGTGAGTGTTGATAGGCATAATCATAATGATATTGGCTATAGATATGAAAATACATCCTTCATGTTTATATGGTTATGGTCATGGTGCCCAGTCCCATTTATCTGGAGTATGGTTCAAAATATCGGTATCGGTCGTCGTATCGGTAAGTCCAAAATAGGATACGTATCGGCGTATCGGTACCATATCGGTTGGATACGGCGGAAAAATTTAAGATACGCTAAAAAAAGCTTGGATACGTATGGAAAAACTTGGACACCTTACATAAAATATTTTTTAATGCAAATATAAGCTAAAAAAAAACTAAATGAAGGTCTTCGACTACATTACCTTTATAATCATACATATAAGAGTTAACAAATTTATATGTTAAAAAAGGCGTGCGCACTAATAAATATGTATGAAAATACAAACCATAGTTTAAGTAACCAAGTGATAGAATCTCTTGCATTCGTAAATCAAAAATATGAAAATGCATAGACCCTTGTATTCACAAATCAAGTTACATACATGATAGAAGCTCAATACCACATTGAGCTTTGTGCCGGCTCATACTCTATCATTGTGGGATCAGGAATTGAGTAGAGTGATACATTATAAGTGGTCTAGACATGATGACATCATTGTGTCCAAGTCATCATTGTGCGGTACATGCCCAGGTACATTTGTACATATGCCTGTTGTTGAGTTGTGATCTATCTATAACTGTCAGTCGAAGATTGGGACTGGACATTATAACCAGTGACTCCTGATAAATAGGGCTGGACTGGGGCATCATAACCAGTGACTCCTGATAAGTAGGGCTGGACTAGGGCATCATAACCAGGGGGATAACCTTATTTACATATTAATATCTAAAGTAAATGAAAGTAAAATCAAGTTAAAATCATTACTTAAATAATATATTATGTAAATAAGTTATGTGAATCGGATTTGTATTGTGGATCCTAGTGTAAATGGAACGAGAAAAAAAGTTAACTGAAAAATCCCCGTATCGAGTGTACCGGGCCTGTATCGGTTCGATACAATGAAGTTTTTTTTTTTTCAGCGTAACGTGTATCAGATAGCTCCAAATAGGATACGTATCGGCCCGTATTGGTCGATATGTATCGATATTTTACACCATGATTTGGAGTTTATGGACATGCTTAGTCCCAGGCATTGAGTGACAGTTATAGACAAATTCCACAACTCTCGGGTTTGCAGCTGCTCAGGATTGTGTATGCTCCAGATGCCAATCAACAACAGATGTACACATAGATATACCATGCCACATATCACGCTTACATGAGTTGGCTACAGTAGTGAACTCATGTCTGACATATTTATCATGTATCATTTTATTTATTTCCTAAGCCCACTATGTTTGAAACGACACGTAGTTCAATGTGGTATTGAGCATGTATAATGAATGTCATTTACTTTATGGTTGTAAAGTCAATACTTTCTTATTTATTTCATTGAATTTAAGGTTTTCATATTCAGATTGTATTGCGGCTATTGCCTGTACTTGGCTAAGGACTATGGTTTGTTTTCATATCTGTTTATCAGCATACTCACGTTTTTTAACTCATAAAATTCTCAACTTTTTATATGTATGATTATAAACGGAGTTGAGGGACTTCATTTGGTTTTTTTTTCTTATATTTGCATAAAAAGAAGTTTTATGTAAGGGATCCAAGTTTTTCCTTGCATATCCTAATTTTTTTCAATGTATCTAACTGATACTTCGATAAGTATCTTAAAATCTCCCTACAAATACTCATACGGAACCAATACTTTGAATCATGTCCACAACAGGAACATGAGAATAGAAGATGGCGAATCGTCACCTGAGTCCGAAAAATAACTTGTTGTCGCGCCCCGAAACCCCACCTATGAGAATGTGAGATCTTGGCACGTGACTTGCTTAACAAACCATCCTGTTAAAAGCATTTAAGGCATACTAAAATACGAACCTAAAAATTTCTTCAATTAATAACATCAACTAAATCAATAATCCATAACTGCAACTGAAATATGTTAAAATCCTGATCATCCATCATGATTATAATTATAAAACTAAACAAAACATGATTCTCCATAAAGTCAATTAAAGTCTAATTGAAATTTAAATACTAATAAATCAACTTCAACAGTAGGGCCATCGATCAAGATCCCGTTCTTCTTCGGGATAATCACCTTCAGGTTCTTCTACGTATTCTTCTTCTTCTCACGGTCCGGGTGCACAGATATTAAAATCAGAACTTGCCGACAACAAAGTCATCGGCTGAGTAACAAGTTACTCCGCGTCTATAACAAACAATAGTAAACAATATAATGAACATTAACATTCATACATTTCACATTTCAGTTCATATACATAAATCAGAGTGCAGAAACAAAACAGGTACATTATGTCAATTGCTTTCTTTTCTTTTATTTCTTTCTTATTTTTCTTACTTTCTTACTTTTCATACTTCTTACTTTATTGTTTTATGAACAACACATCCACATGCATCAGTAATAAATCAAAATACCGCTTTACCGTGTAAGGAAAGGGGTCACTATATTTTACTTTACCGAGATACCACCCTTCGTTCATTATCCGGCACAGATGGCTTAGTACATTTTTCGGTACGACGACTTACTTACTTTGGCATACTTATCGCCTTTTTGATGGTATTCGGTGGAGCAAAACATAAACACGTATTATCGCTTGTGTGTGTTTTTCTTTCTTACTTAACTTTGCTTTTGGTCTTTCTTGTAATCTTATTAGTACCCTTAATTTCCTCTTTATATATGTGCATATTTTTCATTGGTGAGTGCACAATGATACAACTTTGGTTAAATTATACCTAAGACTAACCGTCAAGGGCCATAGGACATCTCACCATAACGTCCCATTCCACTATGTTAACCAGGCCTAGGCAAACTTGACTCTCATTGAAGATTCCTTTACCCAAATATATATCATGTATAAAGACACGTAAAATAAACACACAATCTTTCATATTTCCAATAATTCAGCAATCTATAATCATAGTTCATATTTAAATACACATAAGTCACAATCTGATTTAAATATCAAATTCCCTTTTTTTTAATTGAGATAATTATACCACATATTTTATCAATAATAATTCTCATGAATTATAATCACAAAATCAAACTAACATATAATTATAATCTCATAAATAATTCATCTCAATCATTCAAATTCTTCCATATCTTTCATTCAATTCCATACATTCATCCCGTCCTCCTCATATATCCACATACATTCAATATAAATTCTCAATCCCCTTGTTGAAGCATAAACAAAGTATAAACATGGTTATTCACATCCTAATTTAACGATTTATGAAATAATAAAGCAGAAATAATAACAATTCATAGATCTTACATATTTTTATGTTCTTACTTAGATCTACCTCTTTTAGTTCATCTTTTGGATTAATATTCAAGATATGGAAAACTAGGTTCGTTATTTACCTTACTTGATCGCTTCCCTACGATCTTACGCTTGCGAATAAGGCTCGATTTCGATCTTCAAGTGTTTCTCTTCCCCGAGATTTCTTTAAGGGTTTCTTTAATCTATCTTGATTTCAAGAAGGGAACGTATCCGAATCTTTATCTAAGAAGGGACGCCTCAAGCGATGATCCCAATAAACAAGATTCAAGATCTAATATCTTAGATCCAATCAAAGGGGTGTGTGGCTTCACAGACACAAGAAAAAACACGGGCATAAGAGATTTGAGATTCAAAATCTCCAAAGGAAGAAAACGTTCCAAGATGGAGAGAGGAAGACTCACCTCTAAAGGAGAATGAGGGACTTACGGCCAAGGATCGTCCTTTTCCAAAAGAACACACGGCCAAGAAGTTTTTTTTTTTCCAATTTGGGGATCACATTCAAGGAGAGGGAGAGAGTATCTCACGCACACTTTGGTTAGGGATTTAATATAGCACACACATCTTGCTTTTTCAAATAAAGGAAGAGAAGGACTCTTACCTCTTACGTAAAAGAGAGCTTGGAGAGATCTTGTGGTAAAGGTAACTTTTCTTTTTCTACTTTCTTAATTCTTTAAAATAATTATTATAATAATGAAAAGAAATCAAGTACTTATCTCTTTAATATTTCTTTAGAATAACTAGGATTATAATATAAATCTTTAATGATGGGAACTTTCACGGCCAATGGATTTTCTTGGAAAGAAGTCTAAGAAAGTTTCTTTTGCAACAATTAAGAGAGAGATCACTTTAAAAGAAAGTGGTCTAAGGTATAACACAATACTCTTTTAAAAACCCTTTATTTTCTTTTTCTTTTTTCTGAAATCTCTTCTAATACATAAAAATAGAAAAAGCAACTTTCCAAAAAGAGGAGTGGAGAGATTCTCCACTTGCTTCTTTCTACAAAAAGATATTTTTGTCCTATTTTGAAAAGCTTATCTCTCTCTCCTAATGATGCCTCCACTAAAGCATTCCTAAGGAGGACGTTCCAAACACCCTTTTATTTTGTTATTATTTTTCTCACATAAGCCACATGTGATCTCCCTTCTCTTGGAACCTCACGGCCACACCTCCTCTTCTCTTTATTTTTGTTTTACTTGATTAATAAGCCTTAATTAATTTTTTTTCATTAATTTCCATAGGAACAAATGCATTAAAATCAGACATATTTTTCTAGGAATTTCAAATAAATGTCATGAATACCGAGAAATTAAATTCAGGTTCTTACACTTTTAGTACAGGATCAGTCGTAGGTTTTTTTTTCTTCATGCATTCTGCAGCTTCTGCTTGCTTCTTCACAATCCTGAGAACCAATAAGAATTTTACCAAAATCAAAGACAAATGGAGAGACAGAAACATGTAAAGTAATAGGAGTTCTCTTAATTTCTATGCTCCCCCTTAAAAGAGATCCCATCATTAGAAAAGAAGGAACAGATTGAAAGAAAAGAACATCCATAGGGACAACTCTCTTGATCTAGGATGATAGCATTTATAACCCTTTTGTGAATAACAATCGAAGACTTTGGGAGAGGGGTGACCACGAAATAAGAGCTCAAAAGAAGTTTTGAAATGTAAAACCCATGAAGGCATCCTGTTAATAAAATATGATGTGGTAAGGAGAGCTTCAAACCAGAAATTTTTAGGGCATTCATTCTAAAAAAAATGTGTTCGTGTAACTTTCAGAAGATGACGAATTTACCGCTCAACAACACCATTTTGTTGTGGTGTGCTAAAAGTAGCTTGGAAATAAAATTAAGCATCACTAAATGTAGAGACCTGAATTTTTATTCATTGTTAATCGTGTCATTTATGATAATTGTCTTGGTATTCGTGCCATGAACTAATAAATGAGTTGTTACTTGATTAATAATTATTGTGTTACAAGCTTAAAGTAATTATATGAAAGTAAAGTGAAAAATAATCAAAACAAGCTAAAGCATCCTAGTGGGTCCCATACTTGGAGTAGTAGACCTCTTTAGATCATACATACAAGAACTTTCTAAAGTTATTTAATTCAAGTAAGAATTTAATTAATAAATTTTCCCTAGGAAAAATGGTAATTTCTATTAGATTAGAGGAAGAATCCTACACTAATTAGGGAAATGTCGTAATTGATCATTTAATTAGATTAAATGGTTACACAAGAATGGCTTGTAATAATTACAAAAGTTTCCTTGAATATAATAAATATTATTATATTAAAATTCATCCTTAATGATTATATGAATGTTATTTTATTTAAAGAAAAAATAAATTAAAAAAATGGGAAGTTGCTCTTGTACGTACACCCCACTTCCTCTTTAAGAAAATTCTAGTAGACCCAAAATTAATAGAGTTAAGGGATTTTATCTTTTATATATTTATATATATAATAATATATAATAAGAGTTATCCTTTTTGGATAATGATGCCTATTAAGACACCATGTGAAAAGAGAGTTCTTTACTTGATTTTATATCCCTTTTTCTCTTAGTGACCGTACACTTCCCATTTAATGGTTTTGACCATGACATCATCACTAAGTATAAAAATAAAGACAAGAAATATGTACTATTTTGAAAAGGTGAATGTGTATACTTCCATAAAAAGACAAAAATGTCTTGCATGGTTTCCTTATTGGATAAGGAGAACCTAGAGAAAAAAAAAGGAAATAAAGGTTCTTTAAAAGAGTATTGTGGTCGTATACCTTAGACCACTTTATTTTAAAGTGATCTCTCTCTTGATTGTTGCAAAAGAAACTTTCGTGACTTTCTTTCCAAGAAAATCCATCGGCCATGAAAGTTCCCATCATTAA
Source organism: Tetracentron sinense (assembly GCA_015143295.1). Classification (NCBI taxonomy): domain Eukaryota; kingdom Viridiplantae; phylum Streptophyta; class Magnoliopsida; order Trochodendrales; family Trochodendraceae; genus Tetracentron; species Tetracentron sinense. The sequence continues at coordinate 20,149 of JABCRI010001239.1, forward strand.
AGATTTATATTATAATTCTAGTTATTTTAAAGAAATATTAAAGAGATAAGTACTTGGTTTCTTTTCATTATTATAATAATTATTTTAAAGAATCAAGAAAGTAGAAAAAGGAATGTTAACTTTACCAAAAGATCTCTCCCATCTCTCTCTTACGTAAGAGGTAAGAGTTCTTCTCCTCCTTTATTTGCAAAAGCAAGATGTGTGTGCTATTTTAAATCCCTAACCAAAGTGTGTGTGAGCTACCCTCTCTCCCTCTCCTTGAATGTGATCTCCAAATTAGAGGAAAAGCTTCTTGGCCATAAGTCTCTCAGTCTCCTTTGTATGTGAGTCTTCCCCTCTCTATCTTGGAACGTTTTCTTCCTTTGGAATTTCAAGATTTGATCTTGAAAGGTTGACTGTGATCTCCTAAAGGCTTGTGGGTGGCCGTGAACTCCATCTTTTTCCTCTTTTGTAGCCATACACCTTCTTCCTTCATTGATCTTTGTGGTTAATTCTTAGATCTTGATCATTGATATATTAGATCTTGATAAATCTTGAATATTCTTTGATGTGAGTTCTCTTTCAAGAATCCCTTACCTTGGAGATTTTAAATCTCTCATCTCTTATGCCTGTATTTTCTCTTGTGTCTGTGAAGCCACACACCCCTTTGATTGGATCTTAGATATTAGATTTTGGATCTTGGATCATTGCTTGAGGTGTGCTCCCTTCTTGGATAAAGATTCGGATATGTTCCTTTTTGAAATCAAGATAAATTAAAGAAACCCTAAAGAAGCCATGGAGAAGGGAAAGAGACTTGAAGATCGAGATCGAGCCCTATTCGCAGACATAAGATCGTAGGGAAGTGATCAAGTGAGGTAAATAACGAACCTAGTTTTCCATATCTTAAACATTAATCTAGAAGAAGAATTAAAAGAGATAGATCTAAGTAAGAACGTAAAGATAAGTAAGATTTATGAATTTTTATCGTTTTTGATTTATTATTTCATGAATCGTTAAATTAGGACGTAAATAACCATGTTTATACTTCGTTTATGCTTCAACAAGGGGATTGAAAATTTATATTGAATGTATGTGGATATATGAGGAGAATGTGATGAATGTATGGAGTTGAATGGAAGGTATGAAGGAATTTGAATGATCGAGATGAATTATTTGTGAGATTATGATTATATGTTAGTGTGATTTTGTGATTATAATCCATGAGCATTATTATGGATAAAATATTTAGTATAATTATGATATTGATCTCGATTAAAAAGGGGGTTTTGATATTTAAATTAGATTGTGATTTATGCCTATTGAAGATAAACTGTGATTATAGATTGTTAAATTATTGGAAATATGAAAGTTGTGTGTTTATTTTACGTATAAATACGTGATATATATTTGGGTAAATGAACCTTTGATGAGAGTCATGCTTGCCTAGGCCTAGTTAACATAGTGAAATGGGACGCTATGGTGAGATGTCCTATGACCCTTAACTGTTAGTTTTAGGTATAATTTAACCAAATGTGTATCATTGTGCACTCACCAACAAGGTTTAAAAAAGCGGTTTCAGACACCGTATCGGACACGGCCAAAACCGTTACGTAAAGGTTTCGGCCGTTTTTTATTTTTGCTTAAAAAAAATCCAAAAAATCACAATAAATATAAAAAAATAAAAAACATGTAATGAAGAACGAGTCTTACGACCGAAGCCGTTACGTATCAAGCGATACGTATTTTTTTTAGAGAATAAACATCGGAGTGGGAGGAAGATAAAGAGAACCGCGAATAACATGAGATGTGAAAAGTATTTCCAATGGCTTCCACTGTCTCGATTACTAATATATATATTTTTTAACAGTTTAATAATTTGTTTTAGTTTTATTGTTATTAAATAACATATTTAAGTAATATTTAGTAATTTTATATATTATTTTTAGTGAAATATTATTTGGTCAATGTTGCTATGTATATTATTTAGAATTATTAGCTATTAATAATAATATACCATTTTTTCAATTCATAACTAAATAAAATATACATGAATTTCAAGTATAATCTTTAAAATGTCTTATATTAAAATTTTTAATACTTTTTTTGAATTGAGTATCTAATATAAATCAATATTAGTTTTTAACATATTAGTTTTGTCGTATAATATAATTATTTATATGGCACATCATTTTTACAAAAAGCCCTTATATTTAAAATTTTAACTTATAATTTTTTTTTTTTAGATTATGTATTAAACCAAAAAAAAAAAACTTATAAATTTATAAGTTAAAAGTTAAATCTTTGTACTAAAAAGAGTATTACTCTTTTTAATTTTAGGTTAAAACTCTTAAAAGCCTAAGCTCCCAATTTTTAAAGAGAGTGAAACTAGCATTACCCCTGTTAGGTTAACTTATTAAAATACTTAAAAGGGAAGTATGTTATTAAGAGTGAAATTAGCATTATCCTTATTAGGTTAAAACAATTAAAATAGAAGTATGTAAATGTTTAATGAGAAGAGTGACATTAGCATTACCCTTATTAGGTTAAAACAATTAAAATAGAAGTATGGATATGTTTAATGAGAAGAGTGATATTAGCATTACCCTTTTTAGGGTTTAAAACACTTGATAAACCAAAGCCTTAGCCTTCGATCTGTTGAAACCCAACGAAAAAACAAAAACAGGAGCGGAGCTCCGAATGGGAGAGGGGAGAAAGGGGTACTGCGAGTCTGTAATGGTGTTGGCTTTGCAATCGGCGAAGGCTACGGCGAGTCGGCGGGCGACGACGACACAGATATGTACCCACGGCCACAACCCTCTTCTTCCTTCTTTCTTCTCTACAGTCTACACTAAATCTCAAACCCTTTTTCTTTTTCTTTTTTTCTTCTAAATCAAAGATTTCAAGATTGATTTTTCTTTGTTTTTTTGGATGGATGGCTGCACATTTGCAACCTCTAAATGATACTGTTTGGGGAGGAGAGAATTGTTTCCAACTTGATTCACGGTTCTTGGTCGTTATCGGTGAGTTATCAGCAATATTTCGCCGATATCGTTGATATATCGGCGATAACTCTCGATATGATGTAAAAAATTCTTTGCAGTGTATAGATGTGTTGGCAATGGGTGACACCGACAAATATCGGCGATATATCGCCGATATTGTCGATATTTTGATCCTTGGATTTCGTTCGCAGCCTCTAAATGATACTGTTTGGGATAGGATCCGTATAACAATTTATCTTAGCTTAGGGGCATCCATACCATATAGCAACCACCATTCAACTGCATGATGGGAAAAATTCCTATTAGAATTCCTTACTAAGTATCAAATAGTAATGTGTTCATTACAAATTGAATTACATGGGTAGGTCTTCTTCCTTCTATTGTCATTCTATCACCGAACCCATATATTGCATCCTGAAAGACTTTGCACTACAATAAAGGAGAATGTCAAATTTTTTAGTATATATATAGTCCCTTATAATGAATATCAGCCTATAACATAAGTACATAACTTTATAACACCTTTACATCCATGAGTGCTGCTGCAACTTTAGATGGATCTTTCTCTAATTTCTTCATAACTTTCTTCAAGATCCTAATAAGGACTCGTTAGTGCGGAAGTCATTCGCATAGTGATAAACGAGATTAAGATAATATGTTATTTTACCCCCAAAAAAAATTACGTAAATCAAATGTTCAAATGCTAGTACTGAAGTACCCAATATAATGGTGGTAAATAAACCATAAATGAAATGTTACTTGCTGTCGTGGATGTCATGTGAGAGCTGCTTATCTTACTTCTTGCTTATAATTACACAGTAGCCCTTATAAGATTTTGTGGCAGTAGCTCGGATAGCCAACTTTGCCCACTTCATCCCCAAGTATACATAGCCCATAGTGGCCTCTTGTCTCCATCAACCATCCTCAGGACCTTCACAATGAATTCGAGTATCTCTATTCTCTACTAACTGACGCACTCGGTCCTAGAATTGGTGGTTGGAGATAATGTTCTCTACTAACGGAGTACTAATGGGACCTGTTAGATGTAAACATCCTCTTCAACCCTATCTTCTATGCAAGAATACTATGAATGACTATAAATTTGGTAGCGAATTGAGTGATCTTTGGTCATAGTATCTCCCCAGTAGTATCCTCTCTAATAAGACTCAAGACAAATTATGGTTATATATATAATTCACCTTTCGAGCTTGCTCAAACACAGTCTTCACCATTTGTTTCTCTCTAAAATCTTTCAACATCAAATTGATGCAATGAGCCGCTAACGGTATCCAATTCAGGTGCTTCCTCTTCATCATTAACAACTCCTCGACTTTTTAAAATGAAGACTAGTTGTCCGTGACAATTTGCACCACATATTCCTCTCCAATATCCTCTATCACATCATCAATTAACTGATTACAAGATCCTTAATAAAATTGGAAGCATCGACAAATTTGTGAAATAATTTTTTACCGTCAGAATAGATGTGGACAGTAATTAGTGACAATCTCGTCAGCCCAGTCCAACCATTGCACGTAGGAATCACCCCGTATGTATCCAATTCTTAAAATAATTGGTGTAAGTACGGATCTTGGCAATCTCTTCAAGTAATAGACCTATGATCTCGTAGGGAGTGGGTCCCTTTATGCCTAGTCCTGCTCTCTAGATCTCATCAATCATGGTTTGATAGAATAGAGATGTCACGACGTTTGCTGGGATGTGATTAACAATGAAGAACTCTTCAATCGCTCTCTTCATTATCTTTACTACTTGCCCTCCAGACCACATATCATTTACCTTCTTTTGAGGTGCCCCGTGCCCCATTCGCCTTATACATGTAGGGGTCTATCATCTCTTCAATGCTCGGACCACTACCATTCTTTGATTTCAACCTTAACACGTTTTGAACAAATTCCCTACCTCACACCGTGAATCACCAAACCCATGCTTGGTGGCCGAAAATCTCTGTATCTCCTTTCTCTCCAATGCGTCCTGCCTAGAATGCCGAATGGTTGTCTCCATTTGCGTCCTCTCGAGTGCGGTCATATCATGATCATCATTATTACTGTCGCTACCACGTCCTCTATGGCTTGATTATCAAGAAACACTTGCTCCAATTGTTAAGATGAAATCTATTAGAGTTATCTTGTTATTTGTAGCAAATAAGTCATGACCTTTGCACTAGTTTGATGTAAAGGAGGAAGCATACATGAAAGTACCACCTAGTTTCTAGTTCCCTGGGAATGAAAAGAAGGTTTGCAATTTCTTGTATGAGTTCAAACAATCTCCTAGATCTTAGTTGGAGTGATTTAGTGATGCTATGAAGGCGATTAGTTATGTACAAAGGCAAGTTGATCATGCATTTGTTTATTACTTAAACAACATTACGAAATTGGTTTTTTTTTTTTTTTATGCTGATGACATTGTCTTGACCGGGAGTTATATGGAAGAAATTCAACATAGTTCTTGATAGGGAGTGATATGGAAGAAATTCTAACAACTCAAGAGGTATTTGGGTCAAGAGTTTGAAATAAAAGATCTTGGTGAACTAAAATATTATCTGGGGATTAAAGTTGCTCGATTAAAGAAGGGGATATTCATTTCTTAGAGAAAGTTTGTTCTAGATCTCCTCAAAGAGACTAGAAACTTGGAGCTAAACTAGTTTACACTCCGATTAAGCCAAATCATGGACTAAATGACCAAGATGGATTGTTGTTGATTGATGCAGGACATTTTCAAAGGTAGTGGGGAAAATAATCTATTTATCTCTTGGTCGTCTAGATATTGTATATGCTATCAGTGTTGAATTGTGAAAAAAATGATTTTGATTCGTTCTTCTTAGAGTTTGCCTATCTATTTTTATTCATTTGAATGCAACAAAGTTTTTGATTTTAGGGTTAGAAGAATGGGTTTGTAGATAGGAATCAAAGAAGAGCTGAATAGTGACTTTGAGAGCTCTCAAACTTGATATAATACAAGCCTCAGTTTAATACATTTGATATCGTATCGGTCTTATCAATACCAATATAATATAATATGGTCATAACTCATGTAATTGTTTTAGTTTTCAAGTGTATCATTTCAGTAACTTCAATAACCAATGCGTACCTGTACAGTACATATTGATACACTTTATATTTTGAACCATGTCTTAAGGTCAAAGTCTTTTTTAATACTGATTAGGCTCGCTTCATCACTGATAAACGATCCACCTCTAGATATTGTACATTTGTTGGTGGTATTCCTGTCACTTGGAAGAGTAAATAGCAATCAGTTTTGCTCAATCAAGTGTGAAGGCATAATATTGGGGTATAGCACATGGTCCCTCTATGAGCCTTTTATTGCTTCAAAAACTTTTTGTTGATCTTAGTATCTTTACATTTGCCCATGCAACTACATTGTGAGTCGTGACAATCGGACGATCTTAGTATCTTTAAGCATATAGAGGTTCCACTCTTATGTGAGAAGTTAAAATTGGGGGACTGCTTTTGTTCCCTCTAATGATCAATTTTGTGTTTATGAAGGTTGTTGATACACAACAGATTTCTAACTATTGTTTCCAAGCTTTATATGATAAATATCTAATGCCACAACTTGAGGTGGAGCAAGTTTCTGAATGCTGATATTGCGGGATATGTCAGACCTTGGAAAGAAGATACATCATTTTGCGGGGAATATATTGCACATCGAGGGAAATTTTGGGGGAAAATGAGAAAAATGTTAAATTTTTCAGTAAAACTTAAGAAATGTTAAAAATTAAAATAGATAATACATATTTGAGAATTAAAAAAAAACAATAATTTATATAAGAGATGCAATAGGAAGAGAGCAAGATGTGTGTTGACGATAATGTATGATTGACTAATATTGATATAACTTATGTAAAATGTTTTATTCATTTCTCACTCTGATAATAAATTTTGAAGAGAATATTTGATCACCTCTAAATAATCAAGAAGTTCTAACAAATTTGATCAAAATAGAGTATCTATGGGTTTTCAAAACATTCTCATTCAGAATAGTATGTTGTCGTAACCTATGAAAATTTTGACATATTTCCCAAAATGTTGCAATTTTATAACGGTGATTGACCCAACTTTACCTGAGAAATTTGAAATGTCAATGTTTTGGGCAGAATAATGAAAAATGTAATATAGGTTATTGATAGTTTGGTGTGTGCAGAAGAGAGGAAGAGCGGGAACTGCCTAATAATCATCTACTCATTTGCTTGGGTAGTTTGTTAATTTCTTCTTATTCCTCTGGAATATCATGGTCTCTCCTAGAGACACGAGAAACCTTTTTTTAGGTTGATCTAGTAGTTCTTTTAGGAATGGGGCCGAATTCTCTGAATTTTCTTTTTTTTTTCTTTAGGATAATGCTTTGGTGATAATGGATGAGGCCTATGTACAAAAAGAAGCTGACGAGGATTTTTGGCAGCTCAAAAACAAATAAACCTCTAGGGATAGCCTTTTATTAAGGCAAACCGATTACATAAAAAAGAAGCTACGCTCAACTCCTTAAAACTCTTTTTGAGAATTGAGGACTTAAAAACAACAATAAGATAGTTTATTCAATCATTATCATCAAAAGTTCATTTGTTTCATCATGTTATGATTACCAACATTTGCTGATTTCGAAGAGAACACTGGGAAGTACTTTAATATGATCTTCCTCTAAAAGAGTTTGGCTGAAGTAGTCAGCCACTATTGTATGAATAAATAAATCATCAAGCATGTATCAAACTTGATTATTTGTCTAAGTTTTTGTGTGATTGACATTCTCGCCTAGTTTTTCTTGGTTCCCTTGGTTTGCAGTTGTTAAAAACCATACATTTTGTGCGACATACCTGGAATGTTGTTTCCATTTATTTATTAATGAATCGCGGGAAATTGTATTAAGAGAAGTTGATTTATAATAGGTTGGGAAGGAGAAGATTCCCCCTAAAAATAATCACAAGGGACTTAGGAGTCGCAAAAACCTACAACCCCATATATACAAATAATTTAACAATGGGACACCCACAAACTCTTGAAGGAAAATTGACCTGCTACTCAAACTTCACCCAATGGACAAGCAAAACTTGGGTAGAGAGGATTCAGTCTCTTCGGAAAATTCTTCTATTCCTTTCCTTCATTGGCCCCAACAAACTGCAAAAGGCAACATGTTCCAAAGCTAGATCCAAAGACTCCTGGCCTGTCAAGGATGATGTCGCTCACCTCATTAGGAAAAACTCAAGAAATCCCATATAGAGAGAGAAATAAGTTCCAAACAGCCTAGGCCACTGGGCAGTGAAATTGGAGGGTGTGCATGTCTTCTTTTTTACTCTGACACCTGCAACATCTATTTGAAATTTGCATACCTTGATTCCTTAAATGGTAGATATTGAAAAGATGTTCACACGAACTCATGTACCTTCGGTGGGATTGGCGCTTTCCAAATCTTCCCAAATTGTGGCATTCTAACTAGCTCCTCATCCTCCACTAGGAAGTATCTATAGAGGTCCCTGGTTGTGAAAGCACCCTTTGAGTTCTCTTTCTAGGTCTGGAGATTCTCTATATCCAGGTTGATAGTAACCTTGTTAAGGCTGTTTAGGAGAAGCAACCACTCATCCACCACGATGTCTCTAAGATATCTACGAAAGATTGGGATCCACGCGGCGCTCGCATTTTGTCTTTCAAACATATAACACAACAAATCTTTGTTAGGGGTCGGCCACAATTTTCAATTTTGTACACACCTCATAGAACCTATAAACCCTGCTCCAGCCATTCTCCCAGAACTGAATCCTGCTATGCCTCCCTTCCACAAAACTAAGGGGAAGTCTAAAAGTTCAAGTCATAACATCTTTAAAAGGCATGTAAATACACCCAAGCTGGGGTTGATACTAGCCATTCAATGGGTCCTATGAAAGAGATCTTTCAAGGGAAAAATCACCCAGTTGGATGACCATAATCATCCAACCTGCTGTATTTTTGGATGGTAAAGAGAGCTATGTTTGCATGGAAGAAAATCTGTAGGCTTAATAGCATTATCAAATTGATCTGTTTCTTTTGCAGGGGATCACCTTGGTTAGACCATCAGATGCTGGGCTGTCTATCATTTATAGGCCCCACTTGCATGACATGATGTTCTTAAGTGCATGTGGGATCATATCCTCAATGCTGAAAAAGTTGAGGGTTATCCTCAACCTGTTCTTGATAATGATTCAAGCATTTCTCTGTGCAGGCATTGGAAGCTATAAAGATGGTATTAGATATGACTAACAATAAAAGAATAGATTCTGACTTATTGGAGAGGATAATGGTGGAGATGGAAAGAAAGACAAAGCATACTCTGTCTCCTAATTCCAATGATGATCATAATTGTACCAGTCAAAGTCATCCTTGTGATTCCTCTGTCATTTGTATAGACGAATCAAGATATTCAGAATCTGGGACAGAAAGATCACGGGAAACTGAGCACTTGATAGAGTTGCTTGGGAAAGTTCTACAGCAGGTATGTAATTGTTTTCAAGGTCTTCTTTCCCTCTTGGATCTTTGTATTTTTTTTTTTCAAAGAATCAATAGCTCACATTTTGTCACGTCTATGGTCCTTTTTGTCCTCGTAAATTTAGACATATATCTGAGAAACTCAAAGTGAATTCTAATCTCTCTATCATCGTAGATTGTTCGGGGTGGTGTCGGAGAAGATATGTGGGGTTTATATGCAAGGTGGCACAAAATTAAAGGGGACCTGACAATGTGCTCTGAAGCTCTTCTAAAGCAAGTTAGATCATATCAGGTAGCAACATCAACATGATCATATATCTCGTATCATTTCTTATTTCAGCTCATTGATTTTGATTTACTATCACAGAAATTTGGTACATCCTACCTGACAAATAATGATGGTGTCTAGAAAGATATCTTTGTTATCTTACTAGGCTATGCAGAAAAGAAAAGAAAAGAGAACTTATTGCATCTGCTATCATCTTAAGAAATACTTATACTGCTGAAAATCTCTTAAAGTTATTTATTGGTAAATTTGTGTTTGTTTGCTTCATAATTGATTTGGTGTAAACCCAACAGGTAATTATGGTTAATTTTTTAATTTCAATTTTATTTCATTTGATGTGTCAAATTATTTTGTTCAACATAAACCAGAAGGCACATACACGTTAAAGAACACCTTTCAAAACAGATCATGTAAAACAGATACCCTCTCAAATTTTTGAGAAAAGTCTTGTACGCCATTTTTCACTTCCTTAGACAAAGCCAATAACCTCTCAGATTCCATGATTGGTAATAAAATCTTAACAATCAAAGAAAAAACGGTACTAAAATCTTAAAAATACTATGAGTATTGCTTTTGAAAGGGAAATTTTTTAATACATGTACTGAGAAATAATAAGAGCATGTAAAATAGATGGTAAAAATTTACCTAACACTACCCATGATAGTCATGTTTGTTTTTTTTGATCGATAAAGCAATACAATATAATAAAAGAAGAGAAGGGCTACAGGAAAAACCCCGGCAAACTAGAGCTTACAAGCTAGTAAACTCAAAATCCGTGGGAAAAACAAGAAAGATCCTCACCCCCTAGGAAGAAAACATCTTAGTACAATACCCCCCACAATTCCTCCCTTTTACAATGCAACCCAGCCCACTCAATGGCAATCAACCTGATGCGGTTGCAGATCCGAGGAACGGTAGAAATGACGTTCTCAAATACTTTGCAATTTCTTTCTTTCCAAAACGACCAAAGGATAGCTCCAGGGAGCACCTCCCAAATCGCCTCTAGGCACCCGCCCCACTCTCCCAGGACCAACAAGATAAGAAATTGTGGAGGGATGATGGAAAGACCCAAGCAACCCCCATACGGGAGAGGAAAAACCCCATACCTCTTGCGCAATTGGGCAATCCAGAAGAAGATGGTCCATCGTCTCTTCCGCTTGAAGACACATATTTGATATAACATCGGTTAGCCATACTCCAACCTCTATGTTGTAGGTGCTCACAGGTTAGAATTTTGTTTAATGATGCAGTCCATAAGAAGAAAGAAACTTTGGAAGGGATACCAGAATTCCATACAACTCTATGAGGAAATGTCTCACTCTAGATAGGGGAAGTCGATTGTAACAATAATTTAACCGAGAACCGACCTTGGTTGCTCCTTGACCACATCCTGCAATCCCTTACCTATGGGCTAAGGGCCGACAAGGTAATATGCTCCAAAAAACGAGGCATATCACTGATTTCCCAGTCATTAAGATCCCGCCTCATCCTCGGACACCATACTGCCCACCTAATATTCCTCTCATATGAATCCTCCACTAGAGCATCCCTGTTGGAAGCTAGGATGAAGAGATTGCCAAAATCACCCATTAGTCAAGTAGACCCAAACCATACGTCCTTCCAAAATTTCTGATCGCCAACCCTCTCCTTGATCGAAATCTAAAATATGGCACGACCAAATTGGCATTAGCCATAATCCCATTCCAAAATCCTAGACCATGAGTACCTCTAAATCCAACACGAAGTTTCCCCATACTTGGTGATTATCACAACGCACCACAAACTATCCCTCTCATCTCTGAATCTCCACCCCATTTACCTAATAGAGCTTTATTCACTTGGATGAGGGGCTTCATATTCAAACCCCCAGCTTCCTTAGGACGACACATTTGATGCCAGTCGACTAGATTTGATTGTATCCCCTCTCTCACTCCACATAAACTCCCTCTGAAGCTGCTCAATAGAATTGGCCACTGATCGGGGGATGGTGAGAGTTGACATGAAGAAAGTGGGTAAGCCACGTAAGGTGCTTTGGATTAGAGTCAATTTTCCCCCTTTCGATAAATAAGACGATTTCCATCCTAATAATCTTTTAGTCATTCGATCTAGCAAAGGATTTCACACTGATTTCGCTTTAAAGCTTGCACTCAACGGCATGCCTAAATACACCGAAGGAAGAAAACCCACTCAACAACCTAGACAGGTGGCCAGATGATCTACAATAGGGACTTCGCCTACCCTGAGAAGCTTTGGTTTGACTAGATTGACTCATAATACTGACACTGCTTCAAAGCATCTTAGAATACATATGAGATAAAGAAGGCCCCTTCTCGATGCCCGCCCAAAAATAAGAGTGTCATCCGCGAATTGTAGGTGGGAAATGCTCAGTCTATTAGCACTAACATAGAAACCTTAAAAGTATAGCCCCTCTGCTTTCGACAACATCCGGCTCAGAGCCTCCGAGGCAAGCACAAAGAGAAAGGGCGAAAGTGGATCCCCCTATCTCAAGCCTCTAGAGCTGGGGAAGTAGCCCACTGAACTACCATTTACTAGAATAGAGAAGGATATTGAGGTCATCCAGGTCCACATCCAGCTCCTCAACTTCAGACCGAATCCCATCCTGCCTAGAACATATATGTCAAACTCCCAATTGATATGATCGTAAGCCTTTTCCATATATATTTTGCAAAGGATTCCTGGAGTTTTAGATCTCACCCTTGCATCTATACACTCATTGGCAATAAGAATCCCATCTAAAATTTGACGCCCTCCTACATACGCACTCTGCTGAGGGGAGATAAGAGTTGACATCACTACCTTGAGACGAGAAGCCAACACTTTAGAGAGAATTTTGTACGTGCTACTCATAAGGCTAATAGGACGAAAGTCTTTGAGATCCACAGCCCCCTCATTTTTTGGGATCAAGACAAGGAACGTGCTAGTAATAACTCTGTCAAAACGCCCTATATCAAACAATTTCTGCATCACTTTAATGATTTCTTGCCCCACCATCTCCCAATAATACCTATAAAATTCCATGGAAAACCGTTTGGCCCAGGAGCCTTATCATTAGCCAAACTTCGGATCGCACAAAGCACCTCCGCTTCCTCGAACGGAGCCTCTAGGGATAACCTCTGATCCAGGGATAGCCCATCAATAATAGTAAGACCATCTAGCCTAGGGCGCCAACCTTCTTTCTCATGGTACATTTCTTTGTAATATGAGACCACACTATCTTCAATCGCACTCTTTGCTTCCTTCCATATCCCATCCACCCTCAACTTGGAGATGGAAATTCTTTTTTCTATGGAAATTTGTCATCCTGTGAAAAAAAAATTGTGTTGCGGTCTCCCTCTTGAAGCCGGCGGGTTCTAGCTTTTTGTTTCCAGCTATTTCTTCTTGCTTAAGTAGAGAAACATATTTCATCTTCTTGGTCTCTCGATCTCTAGATTCGGAGGGGGAAAGATCCCGGGAGTTGGCTAAGCCATCCAATTCGCCTATGTCCCTCAACAAACTGGAAATACGCTCCTCAATGTTTCCAAAGACCTTGTTCCAGATTTTAATTCGCTCCTGTAATTCTTTTCAATTTGTTCATTTTACTAGTTAAGCTAGCAACTTCTGTTGGGCCTTTCAAAGAGACTTCATGGTAGCTCCATAATCAGCTATGATGTATCTATAATCTTCAGGAGAGGCTTGTGGAAACAGAAATATGGGGGGTGCCTAAATTTGCCTAAACTTTGAAGTTCATCATCTGCATGAAACTATTAGAATTTGCTAATTAGATCCACTCTACCGGGAGTTTTTGGTTTAGGGAGGTATTTCTTTGAGTATTGCTTCCAATTTTCAATGTATATGCTGCTCCAAATATTTTAGCACCAGAAAAGCTTGTCAGATTCTGTTCCGAAAACAGTTCCCTAGGGACAGGCAATTTTAAAATATTAAATGAGTTCCAATTATGCATGTTGGATATTGAGATTGTAGCACTGTTCGACATGCTTTCTTTCTTGTCACATCGTTATTTATTATTTATATATATTTGAAATGACTTTATAATATTAAAAATGATTTCATTTTTAATAATTGATTTCCAATCATTGCTTGTTTTGAGATTGTGTTTATACTTTATAGCTCTAGTATGTACTATTACATTTTATTTGGGCCATAAAAAATGATATATACCCCCATTTTTTGCCCCCCCCCCACACACACACACAATTATAATTTATATCTATATATATATATTCACACACTCACATACTCATAGGGTGGGTAAGGTTGCTGCCTTCATCGGGACTAGAAAATCCAGATTGATGCTATCTCATGAATTTTTTTTTAGTTGTATTCCGCAATCTTATAGAAAAGTTATTATGTACCGTTTGTGCAATTAATTTATGCTGGGATTTTGACTTAATTCTTGTGTTTCGTGTGTTGCAACTATTCTAAACCTGACCTACACAAAGTGGGATATATGCTTTTTTTTTTTATGGATTTAAAAGAGTAACTCCTAGTCTACAAAGACTAGACTAACCATATTTATTAATGCCATAAAAAAGCATAAAGAATAACTGATAATGACAAACCCCCACCTCTTGCGTGAGTGTAGGGGTGTGTGCCCTTCCCTGTTGGAGGTCTAGGGATCTAATTCCAAACCCAGGTAAGAGGAACAAGAGTCACTGCCCAAGTAACCCCCTAACCGACAGCTGACTCTACTAAGAATTTTTATCCCAAAAAAACAACTGATAATGACTAGATATGAACAATGGAAAGTAAACAATTGGCACCAAATATCTCTTTTTGAATGGTTGTATACGAGTCTAGGCAGCTTAATATCTGCAATGTGATACATTTAGATCGGATGACGTTCTTGAATCAATGTTCTTGATTTTGAAGATACATATTGCAAGAACATTGGGGTCATCATTCATGTATAATGGATTGTTGACACTTTTTGGCTAGGGAGCTGATTGTGGAGTCGTAGAGATCGGTTTAAAGTTAAATGCGCAAAAGCCTCTTTGCAAACTGGTAGGTTGTATTATGGAAATGTCTAATCTACGGTAGTCGTCGAGAAAACTCTCTACAGCTGAGATGCACCTAAGAAAACCAGGTTAAGCTGTAAGACATATTTTCTTACTTGTTCAAGCGGTCTCTTGGTAGTAGTTTACACAAACGTTCCTCTCCGAATCAAGACTAAACTGCAGTATGCTGAGCGGTTAATTATACATTGAGTACATCTTCTTGTAATTTATGCCATATGCATAAGAGTCTAATTCAGGAAGAAGAATTGGGGCATTATGGTGATGATAAGTTATCCTATAAAGTTTAACACCCCACTCCGCACTCTTTTTATTTTTGTTCTGCATACTGTGTGGCAAAATAAGGAGGAAAGTTGTTGTTAAATAATTTTACAATACCAGGCACGTTCATGTTTCAATTGCCTAAATTTTAAAAAGGACTAAAACTTCTTGAGGTGTATATTAATTGTGTCTTTTGCATTGTGGAGTGTCAAAACATGTAGACAAGTTTGGCTGATGCGATGAAGTTACACATTGATCTGTGGGGTTGGTCCTTTCCGTCCCCAGTTTCGAATTGCTGAAAAAGAGTAGTTCCTACGTGATTTAATTCTGCCTTTAGGCCACCAGAGTGAAATTTGTTCATTTATATTAAATATGCAATTTTCTTAAGTCGGCAAAAAAAACACATTTTCAATTTTTCCACCTTCCATTCCATTAAAGGCTCATAATTCAAATGTGAAGCACATAGTTCTAAGTTACTCGCAGCTTTTCATTATTTGAGATAGTAAAAAGCCAATGCTTTCATTTTTTAGCGTATTGATTGATTAATGGAATATGATGTCATGCGATGAGGACTACTGCTGCGTTGACTCCCATCCACACAAGAATGGGTGCAATTGTACCATTGATTCTACTGTTCACCTTGGTTGTGTAGCATAGTCGAGTTTAGAAATGAACGTACGAAGTTATTTGTGGAATTTCAGGCTGGAGGCTTCGCAGACCAGAAGGAAGTCAGGGATCTTCAAGCTTGCCTTGTATGCTGTAAAGACGCAATTGAAGCCCAGTTCAGTGAGTTCTACAGGAAACTCCTAGGTGAGACCCCCGGACGGGAATGGCAGATGTAATTATGTACGATGATAGGTAAAACCACCCATACGGCTAAAATTAAGTTCATTCAAAACAAGTTATATATGGGATGAATCTATGATAGTGACAAACCTGTGAAGTTGTGTGTTTTCTGACAGATTATTATAGAAATCCGAGTTGCACTTGCAGTCAGGATGTATCCACGTGGTCACGTTGAATGCAGGGATTGATCATGGATTGACCCCATGCTTTTGTAACTTACACCTTTTGTTCTAGAAGAAAAAGTGTCCGTCAACTATTTGATTTGGGGGAGAAGTCGGTGGGTTAAAAAGATAGCTATCAGCATAAGTTATTTTTTGATCGTAGGAATGTCAAAAGTCTTTGCTAATCCACTTGAAGTTGGGAATAAAACCATGGAATTATACTAAAATTAGCTAAGAAGTAGCCTTAAAATGAATTTCAGATAAGTAAAGTTCTTTGCAATTTGTCTGGGCGGCAGCTGAACAATTTTGTTAAGCTTTTGATATGCTAATTCTTGCAAGAATTCCGTTCGGCAGCGCCTTCATTTAATTAAGATGACCCAAAGATAGATGGGAGGTTTGAGATTTGTAATGGCATACCTCCCTTCACTGGTTTTGTGTTATCCTCTCCATTTCTATTTGATTACTATTGCGTAGCTTCTTTACATTTTCTTTAAAAATGTTGTTTTATTATAAAGATTGTCTTAATTCAGTATCTTATTTTATGAGTATGTGAGATATGATCATTCTTGATGGTAGCCCGCCCTACATCAAAGAGAGCCTCCATTCGGTTTCTTTTAGCTAGTAGAGGGGTTTAATGGGACCGGGAGGCTGGCCCAGAAAAGCCCAAAATTAACTTCATATTGAGCCCAATGTGGGATAGGCTCAATAATAGTCCCTATTTTTTGGGTTTTAAGCAAACCTAGAAAATTATGGTACAATGGCTGGGTCAGCGTGGGCCCGTTCCAAAAGGTATGTTAGCCCGATATTTGAAAGGCTAGGGCTAGGCTCAAAAAACGAAGTCTGATATTTATATGATGGGGGATTTGCTAGCCCAGTCGCAAATTACATAAATTCCAAAGAGCACTGGGGTGCCAATACAAATGTAAACAATCTTTGACTTGACTGGTCCGTGGATGGCTGATCCAAAGTAACATATGCACTACGTTGGCCATCTTCTTTCTCAAAAAGGGTATTTTGGTGAAGAGATGAGTTTAAAACCCTGTTACTTATAGTTAAGCTAAAGAAAATTAGGGTTATATATATTTTTTGCTTTGAAAAACAATAAGGTTAGAGTGCTTAACCCTCTAGTGATGAATCTAACCGTAGTTGATGGGTAAAAGGGGGCATGGGACCAATGAAGATGCATAGGCAAATGTGGTGGTAAGTTAAACATTCTAAAAATATAAGCCACATACAATTTTTTTTCAAGGAAAATGTTTAAACTTACTGTGCATTTGACTGTGTAGTCAAATGGTAACACTAATCTAATGTGGTTAAGATCACTCACCCTTAGGGTAATATAAGCAATCTAACCTTCTTTAAAAAGAAAATATATAGGAGTAACCTTATGTGCTTTAGCTTTAAACATGTTAAAGGGGGTTAAAGGGACACAAGACATGACATTTGACTACATAGCAAAATGTGGTTGCATAATCACTGCTTTTTATTAGCAGTGATGAGAGGACCTCTGGATCAATGTTTAATTACCCACATGTAATGTATTGTCGCGCCCAAAATACCACCATGGTCAAATAGGGAATTTTTGGTACCTGTGACCTTGGGTTCCATATCCAACCATGCATGCATAAAGGAGGCTATATAAATGTTGTAACTACAATTTCTTCATTAAAACAAAATCCATAAGAATAAGAATAACATCAAAATCGATGATATAATGACCAATTAAAAGAATAATCTGATCATAAGCAACATCTTAATTGTCTTATTACATTCCTTTGCAACTAAATTAAAACGAACTATTTACAGTTCTTGATCTACTCAGCGATTTATTACCTCCTTGTTCTCTCGCATTTCTCGTCAATCCATGGTCCTGAAGAACATAGATCGAACCATCCTGAAACAATGCATAAAGGTTACAACTTAACAAACGAAAGCTCAGAAGTAAAGTACAAATAACAATAGAAACATATCATGCAGTTTCGTACATATCCTACTTACAAAATCATGAGTGCGGAACATAAAAGGCACTGTCCATACCACATCTAGGAAGATTTGTGAGAAATGTGAATAGGCATGAAAAGTCATAACAGTAAATAGTTATTCCCATGTCCATACCAGGATTCAAGATTCCTTGTCCGTCTAGGTTTCATACCAAATTTCTTATACACCCCATGCCAAGGTTATGCCAATTTTTCCAGCAACAACGGTGTAGCTTATATGGTTCTAAATAGGTTCCGCAGTATTTTGAGGATAACCAATAATGAATCTAAATTTGGTGACTAATGTTTCCATGAAGTTAATGTGATATCCAGTTTATGGAGAGCATTAACAAAACCATCAAGATGAAAAAGTATGAAAATGACACAAGCTATGGAGAAAAATTCAACATAAAGTCAATCAAAAGCAAAAACTATGGATCAATTAAAGACCATTATAATCCAAACGGCCTAAGAAAGAAAAGAAGATTGATCAGAGTCAAGAAGACACCTCCATTTAAGATCAAGATGAAGACCTGACGACCCTCTTTAGAAAGGTTAAGTGCTTTATATTTAGTGAGGAGTATCTTTAGGACTTTTGTAAAAAGTCCTCAACTTTGGTTGATGAAAGTTCAAAGTCTAGATTGACCTTCGGAAGCCTAAGACCAAAATGAATATAATTTCTAGGCCCTAGGAATCAATTTGAAATGATCAAAATCATGATTTAAAACTAAGGATAGAAGACCAAAAGAAAATCCTGTCCATCATATAGGTTGGCTTAAGCGAAATTTGCAGAAGAAAAACAAGGAAATCTCGTCGAGAAGTTGAGGCGAGCAACTTCATCTCATGATAAAATCAGGCCAGAGCTACTCTTTTTAATAATGTCTCATCTTCGTCGATGAAATCATGTGGAACCCAACCAAAAAAAAAAAAGCGGTAAAGGCTTAGGTTTTCAACGATCATATCAGTTTCAATACCTCTCCAATGGATATATCTGAAAAAAGCTACTGATAGATATAAAATGATTTATGCACTAAATGAGAGATCTATCAATCCAATTACTATTCAAAGCTTAGATTCCAAATTATTGAGTTAAACCTTAAATCCCCCCAAATCAGTTTTAGTGCAGCTATTCAACTTCAATCTTGGTAGTGTTCAGTAAGCTTTGGAGAGATCATTAAGGCTAGTTTTTAGAAGCCTGTATGATTGTAAAACACTTCTCATCCCAAGTGTATTGGAACCAAGAATCGTAGATTCTTGTCCTTTGAAGCGGGGGCTGAAAGTCTAGAGAGGATGTTCTCTTGTAAATAGGCGTGATTTTCGCCCGGTAGAAGATTGTAAATGTTGATTCTCCTTGTAGGGGATGTAATGTTTTAATTTTCACCCGGCGAAGATTGTAAAAAGTTTAGTCTTCAACCCGTAAGAAAAGGGTGTGCCGATGTAAAATCTGGGGAATCCTCTGAGGAGGGTATAGCTGTTGGGCGGGGACAGTAGAGGGATTGTCGCACGCGTTCGTGAACAAGATCTGGGTTGCATCTCTCTCCGGTACTTTATGTTTATGTTTTGCTTGTGGTTAGAATTGCTTAATTTCATTTCCCTTTAATAGTATAATGAAATCCGCTTAAGGGAAGAGGAAATTTTTAAAATGTCAAGGCCCGAATCACTCCCCCGCTAGGGTCAAACCTTGGGCAACAAGTGTATAGAGAACTAACGCGGAGAACGAAATCTGTGGGACCCAGAAAAAGCTGTAACGACTAGTTCAACGGTAATATGTTTCAAAGACTCTCAAACGGCTATGTTTTTTAAACAGACTATAAACTGAATGTTTTATGAACTAAAAAAGATGATTTAAGAACTCCTATTCATTTCTAATTATTCTAATACGCAATATATCATTCAGTAAACAATTCTTTGGAGTAGAAAACCTACAAACCAAAAGAGTCTGAATGGCGCTATCAACTCCCTTTTTTAGAGGATCTTAGAGCTTAAAAATGATCATGCAACCGTGTAACAAAGAGAAAATTGTGATTGTTAAAATTCAAACCCCTTTGTTAATAAAGTGTGATAAGAAATAAAAAATTGGTGGATTCTGGTCCGTGAAGCGAGGAGTTTTGTAAATGCAAGAAAGGCTTTCTCTTGCAATGGAAATGTCTAATTACCCGAAAGAAAGATTGTAACGGTTTGGTCTTCATGCGTAAGAAGACGGTTGTTGCGATTGAGTAATAATCGTGGTAAATCCTCTAGCGGGGTATAGCTTGAGGCGGGGGATTGCTGAACCTCGGAACAATGTCGTAGGTTGGTTAACTCTTCTCTTACTTTATTGGTTTGAAGTGTGACGAAATCAGAAGCCGCAGAAGTTACATTTTAATTCTCTCCATCTTGTCGACACATCATGCGGACCCAGGAAAAAAGCTGTAACGGCTAGTTTCATGATCATATCTTGTCCAATGCCTCTCCAAAGGCTATTATCTTTGGAAAATGCATAAAAGGAATGATTGAGGAACTAAACATGAAGATTATCTATCAATCCAATTCATTCAATAAATCCACTCTAAAAGCTTAGATTTCAAATTTATTGAGTTACCCCAAAATCCTAAATCAGTTTATGAGTTATTCAGACTCCCATCTTTGGGAGATTTTTAGCGAGCTTTAGAGAGATTATTCAGCTTATTTTGGAACATATTATGATTATAAAACACACTTCTCATCCAAGTGTATGAAATCAGAATCGTGGATTTTGTCCTTGAAGCGGGGAGCTTTATAAAGTCAAGAAGGATTGTTCTCTTTGCAAATAGTGTTTGATCTTCGCCCGTACGAAGATTATAAAAGGGTCTGATCTCACCCGTAAAGGGGATTGCTAAGGTTTGGATCTCACCCAAAAGAAGATTGTATAAGTTTGTCTTCACCTGTAAGAAGACTGTGCGGATAGTTAACACGTGTGGTGGAATCCTCTATCGGGAATCGCTTGCGGCCCAGCCGGTGGTCGGTAGAGGCGCAGAGGATGCATCACGAGATGTAAAAGCATCACGGTGAAACTATAAGTCTTGTTTGTGTTGC